>PVIC010011139.1:0-41918 GCA_004025085.1 Thryonomys swinderianus
GGCATTGTAGTATGCGGCGTTGATTGTTGGTGGGCGTGTCTCCACGCCCAGCATTATATGTGGTCATTGGGGATCGAACTCAGGACCTTGCGCTTGCGAGGCGGGCGCCGGAATCACTGAGCTAACCCTCCGGCCCCCTGTAATTGATTTTTAAGAAACCATTTGAAAACCTAAACATAAGCTATTCTATAGTTTTAAGTAGTCTAGAATATCAGACGTTTGCCTAGAGTAAATATTAATACCCCTCAAAGCAACATAATTGGTCTTTCTTTTTTTCCTTTTTAACTATGAAATGTTAGCCATGCATCCAAAGTAAATCTTACGCGTTTGGTGTTCTCTAGGGTTGAGTGGACGAACAGCAAAGAATTCATGGTGAGATTATTTTGAGTAAATAATTGATAGAAGAGCATACATTTTGACTCATATTTGGGGAAATAGCCTCCATAGGCTGTTTTCAGAAGACCTAAAATGTTGATGAATGTTAAGTAATTCTGAGTAAGGGAGGCTTAAAGCTGAAATTCAGATGTTACACATGCGGGGCGTGGGGTCGAGATGTCACTGGTCTTTTGAAAGAGATACATGTCTGGGGAGTGGTCTCCAGACCCAGATGTCCCTCTACATTTTCCATGACTCCCTTTTTAGAGCCAAGTTCACCAGCTCCTCCTCTCATCCTGTTGCATGGGTCAGAGTCCAGAGGCCTCAGCGGGGACCAGTGACTGCGGTGTGGAGGCTGCCGACTGCTGCTCCCGCACATGAGGAGGTGCTCTGCGGAGGTGTGCTGTGCTCCCGGAGGGCTTTCCTGTCCCCGGTGCCTGGGCCCTGGGCTTCCCTGTGACTGGGCGACAGGTCCCGTCTCGTGAAGGACTCGCCTTGCTGCTGGCTGGCCATGGCTGAGGTAAAAGGCTTTGTGGCAGGCCTGGGTGATCTCTCCCTCAGATACGTGTTCTCAGTGTCTCTTTGGGGTGGGCTGTTTACTATCTTTGAGCTTGTTTTGCCCAGATTTTTCTCCTTTCTTAATCTTTTCAATCATCTGTGACTTATGAGTAATTAAATACGTGAATGGCTTGGTCTGTTTTTCCTTAAATGTGTCCAAGTGTGGTTTTGCTGTCCGCAGAGTGTTTGATATCTGAGCATTCCCTTGAACCTCTGGCTAACAAAAATTCTCATTTTGATGCCAGTAAACCAGATCATGAAGAAAATATTTTGTGAGTTGGTACTGATTTCAGGCATGCCTTCCCTTTGGCTTCATGCTTTGCCTACAGCAAGTACCTGTCGGTGCAGCAGCGAGCCCAGCCATGTGCCGGGCAGCTGAGCCAGCTCCTGCAGCTGGGGCCTCCTCCCTCCACATCACTGTGTATCAGGTCGCCATGTGGCACTGCGGGTCCATCTCGCGGAGGCCGCCAGGCCCCTATCCCTGGTACCCTTGGGCAAGACGGGAGGATGGTCACTAGAAAGCAGAGCCTTCATTTTCACCTGAATGAGTAGCACGGACTTCCTGGTCATGTGGTGCTCCCGTGAGAGCACTGTCTCTTTTCTTGGAACAGGAGGGAGGCCAAGGCTGGTCATGAGATCTACACCCACATTCCCTGAAATGAGAGGATTCCACATCACCGTTGGTGGTTGAGTCAGTTCTGGGAGATGGTCAAAGATGGCAATAAACTGACTTTTTTAACCAACACACACACAAACACATGGACACACACACATACACACTCCTGTGTTATAAAAGGGGTGGCTGCTGACATCACACGGAAATGTATGAAAGTTCAGGCAATCTTTCATTTTAAGTGCATGGAGAAATCTTAAGTGGAGAAGGCATTTGAACTGTTCTCATCCTGTTCTCTGTGTGTGTGTGTGTGTGTGTGTGTGTGTCTGTGTGTGTGTGTCTGTGTGTGCGTGGTGTTCAGAGGGAATGGTACTACATAGATTCCATCACATATAATGACTTTCTGCTTTGGACTTTACAAAATCCCACCACTAGATCCTAAAGTTATACCAGAGATATGAGACTGAAAGCTCCAGTGCATGCTGTTGTCCAGCCCCCTTCATTAGCAGGTGAGGAAATAAGATGTTTACCAAGGGCCCTGGCTGCAGCAGAGGCTAAGCTCAGGCCAGATTCCCTGTGTTGTTGGACTCTTCCCCTCCCAGGGACTGACATCACAGACTGTGTCTCCACTTTACACTCGTAAACATATACATTCACACAAGCACATGCACAATCATGCATACGTTTAATCTTTCTGGAAAGAAAGGGTATGCAAATCATGAGAAATCCTAGAGTCACTACTGGATCTCTTTCTGGGTCTAAATGCCATCATTTTCTGCTGTCATCCCTGACTGTATCACAACTCTATTGTCTCCTGTAGGGTCATTTCTACATAAAATTTATGCCGCCAAAACTAATGTTCGATCCCAGGAAATAATACAGTCAGCCACAAATGAAGTAAGAGGGCAGAAGTCCTCCTGCAGTTTTTTTTTAAAGCTATTATTCATTAAGTTTCTTGGTACATTTTAGGCGTACATTATGATCACATTTATATCTTATATCTGTATATGATGTATCTTGGGTCTTATTTTTTCCCATTCCCCTTCCTTCCCTTCAACCTCTCCGCCCCTCCCTGCTTACAAAAGCATTGTTTCCATTATTTCCCTTCTTCTCTTACTTTTTCTTTCCCTTCTTGCCTTTCCCCTGAGCCCCTTCCCCTAGAACCTTTGGAGTTTTGTTCTCGATGTTGCTGGGTGAAGGTGTCTATCAGTGCAGTTCCTTCTGCTTTATACTGTGAGAGGCACTTCCTCACAAACATGGAGCCTGAAGCAGAAGAAAATGAAAATAAAAATGCCAACCAAGCCCAAACTGGAGATGACAGCAAAAGTGTGAGGATTCCAGAGCCAGCCCATTCTAACCCATAATTGTGTCAAATGAACAGATGTCTTCAATTTGATTCTTTTCCAGCCAGGACAAACTCTATACATCCTGTGGCCTGTTGGCCTTCACCACGGCAGAGGAGATTGTGGGGTTAGCTCTGGGGATGTGTATTGCTCCTGGGCTAACATAGCTTGTAAACTCTCTCAATAAGCAGAGAGCAAGGTGGAGAAAAAGTGTTTATCATGTTGATGACTCACACATACACTCATATGTGTGTGTGTGTGTATACACACACACATATAAAGAGAGGGAGAGAGAAAGAGAGATGGAGAGCGTGAGAGAGCCAGCCATTTACATACACATTAAACACTAGGTCTTCCTGAAACCTCTGACTATAAGCAAGAAGCATAGGGCTCCATCCAGCCTCTCTTCCCCTCTTCTTGTTTATAATTTCCTCTGTGGTTGAAAAACCTGACTGTCATTGTTTATCATGTATTTAGTGATCTGCTTAATCCTAGCAACCGCGTAGTTTCAGAGCTGCTAACCCTTATATCTGTAAGAAACAAATTTACCCACTAGATGATAGTCTCTATACACACTTCCTGTATTCAGCCTTATGGTATCCGGTCAGACGGATCCTTTCAAAAATCATGAGGTTCTATCATGAACACACCACTGTCTCACTCCACAATCCCAATCTTGTTTCCCTGGGGCTTGCTTAGGTTGGTCAAAGGGTGAAGCCACATTCTAATGTACTGTCTACACAGTATATTAGCTAAGTTTTGTCTGTCTTCAGTAGGCCGAAAGCCCTTTGAGCATAGGTTTTCACTGATCTTAGTTATTGCCTCCTTCAGAACCTGGCACATCATGGCTTTCAACATTAAATTAGGTGAGCAGAGGTAATTTAGGATCTGTCTCCAGGAGTACTGATCAAATTGGTCTGGGCTAGGACTTTTACACTGGAACTTTAAAAATACTTGTAAAATGTGACATAAAACTTAGCATTTTAACTGTTTTGAAGTGGACAGTTCTAGAGCATTAAGTACATTCATACTGAAGTGCAACCGTAATACCATCTTTCTCTAGATCTCTTCATCTTACAAAACTAAGACTATACTTGTCCAAAACTTTGCACCCATTATACACTTATTCCCCATCCTCCTCTTCCTCCAGGCCCTGCCAAACTCTATTTATTTCCTGAGTTCATGAAACTGAATACTTTAGATACTCATATGAGTAGAACAGTACAATATTTGGTTACTTTGACCTGACTTGTATTGTTTCACATAAAGTCCTTAGAGTTCATTCATGAGTTCATATAGTAGTATGAATGAGAATTTACTTCTTTTTCAGGGCTAAATACTATTCCATTGTATGGGTGGACCATATTTTGTTTGATCTTTCATGTATTGATACACATTTGGATGGCTTTCACCTTTTGCTCATCATGAACATCAATTCATAAACATACCTTCAAGTTTCTGTTTTCAATTATCTATACCTATGGGATTACCTACATGCTGGAATTGTTACATGGTCTTTCATGTGGTTGTGATGAGCAGTCACAATAGTAAATCTGTGTCTAATGAGCCCGTCAAAGTACTAACAGGAAATGTTGGCTGAGATTCCAATGAGGAAAAACATTTCATTCTTTTTTTTTTTTTGCTACCAGGGATCAAACTCAGGACTATGAAGTTCCTAGGCATATGTGGTACCACTGGCTAAATCCTCAGCTCATCATTCATATTTTTGAATGATTGAACTTATTAAGAGGAGCTCTTAGGCACGGGACAAAAATTCAGACTAGTGTATCTTGAAAAGATGGAGTTGAATATTAAAGCTAACAGGATTTCAACAGCAGAATTTTAGGATTTAGTCATAGTATCAATGTGCTTCCTACAGCCTTAAGAGCAGTTTCCTTCCCATTTGATGTCCTGTCTCAAAGCCTGAGTTGATTTCTTGCCAGGATAGCCGTCACACACACACTTTGAGGTGCTGACACAAGGGAAAGTATCCGCCACAATTCTTAATGGCCAAAACACTGGAAACAAGAAAAGTGTCTAGCAACTGTTAAGTGGCTAGAGGAATTATGGTAGACAAACATGCCAGAATACTATTCAGCCCTGAAGAAGAATAAATCCTGCCATTTGCAACAGTGCATAGAACTGGAGCTCATCATTTTAAGTGAAGTAAACCAGGCACAGGAGGACAAGTACTGCGTGATCTCACTCACAAGTGGAAATAACAAAGCTGATCTCATGGGAGCTAAGAGTAGAACAGTGATTATCAGAGGCTGGAAAAGTCAGGGAAAGGGCAGTGGGAAGAAGTGGATGCATGGGCGCTAAGCTGTGTAGTGTGGAGACATGACGTTCTGCAGAACACCTACCTGCACAGAGGGCGCCTGCAGAGAGCAATCTCACACTGGGTGCCTTGGACAGCAGGAAGAAAGGAATGTCAAGGTTTTTACAGCAGAGAAATGGGAAATACTTGGGAAGGTGGACATGTTTAATCTGATGTGAACATTATAAAATGTGTATGTGCACTAAGCAGGGCATTACTCTGTTAATATGTACAATTTCACCTCGATGTCAGTTAAAATAAATTTAATGAAAAGTCAGTGAAGCATGGATCTGAACTTATTCAGATGATTAAAACAAAATGGTTGAGCTTTTCATGGATTATTTCTTCTTTTCTGCCAAAAAATATTTCACAGAATGTCTTTTCTATGAAAGTTTTTTGGGGATAGAAGTTTTGTCTTCAGATGAACAGCAATTTATTTCTGTTAACTCCATCTAGGAAAAAAATAAGAAAAGACAGAAAAACAAGACAGTTTCCCATCTGTCTAGACCTCTTGCCTCCTTCAGGGTTTTTGTAGAAAAAAACCTAGAGTCCCAGAAAATGCCCCTGGCCTGCCTTATTCCCAGACAGGGGAGGAACTTGCCCGCAGACCCCCACTTCCTCTCCAGAGCCCTGAGCTTCAGGAGCAGTCCGGAAGCTGCCTGCCCTGTGCTGGGCTTCAGCTGGGCCGCAGAGGCTCCTGCCCTCAGAGGCCTATGGGTGCCGCAAGAGGTCACATGG
This sequence comes from Thryonomys swinderianus, assembly GCA_004025085.1. Taxonomy (NCBI): domain Eukaryota; kingdom Metazoa; phylum Chordata; class Mammalia; order Rodentia; family Thryonomyidae; genus Thryonomys; species Thryonomys swinderianus. The sequence continues at coordinate 5,945 of PVIC010011139.1, forward strand.
CGGCCTGGGGAGCAGGGCCCTCCCAGCACCACAGGCCACACGCCCAGTTTATAGGAAGCAGGCCTGGAAGTCACACCATAGCCAGGAGGAGCTTCTGTCCCAGCAACCACAGCCCGTTCTGTTGCTCTAGCTCAGCGGCTTCAGGGGGAGTGTGGGGGACTGCCAGAACCTGAGTGGCGACACTAAGGGTGGCTCCGGCCCCATGTCTACACTGATGGCTGCCTGCCCACTTGGGGAGGGCAGCATGTAGTAAATCTTCCTGGCTCTGGCTCCCTGGAGTCAAGGTCATTGTTCAGTGGAATGACAACCATTGTACTGTGACAGCTGGGCCCCGAGTCCCCCATGGTTGTCCTCACAGTGGCCCAGCTGTGCAGGGCTTGGGGTGAACTCCTCCCTTCCCAGGGGCAGAGCTTATGTCTGAGAGTGGTGGCCACACAGGAGCTTCAGTTAATTGTGTAGCCTCTTGTCCCTGCAGCCCAGAGACCATCTAAACTGGGCTGTTACATGGCCTGGCATTTCCTTTCATTCTGTTCAGGCTGCTCACGACGTCTTTTCTCTTTAAACAATCATGTAAGTGCAGCTTTGACTGAGAATTTCCCCCACGCCTCCCGTGTATACCTTTTTCTATGTGTATGTGTCACACACACACACACACCCACACACACACACCCACACACACACCCACAACTTCCTGATGTTGTCCTCTAATGTTTTGGGTTCTTTTCCAATTACCTACATGGTAGAAAACTGCAGCAAGAGGGGCCAGAGATTTAGCTCATTGTACTGCCACATGCCTTGCGAGTGCAAGGTCATGAGTTCAATTCCTGGTAAGAAAGAAAAAGAAAGAAAGAAAGAAAGAAAGAAAGAAAGAAAGAAAGAAAGAAAGAAAGAAAGAAAGAAAGAAAGAAAGAAAGAAAGAAAGAAAGAAAGAAAGAAAGAAAGAAAGAAAGAAAGAAAGAAAGAAAGAAAGAAAGAAAGAAAGAAAGAAAGAAAGAAAGAGAGAGAAAGAAAGGGTGGGAAGGAAGGAAGGAAAGAAGGAAAACTATGGCAAGACAAGACAGGAGTGTAAGGAGGGCATCTTGGTCTCTCCTTTGCATCCCCAGGGGCCCGGTTCCTCCCACTGAAGACCCTGTGGTCCTACTGGCCATTTGGTGGGCATAGGCAGCATATTCCTGAGAGGATTTCCCTCAGGAAAGCTGTGCTGGTCCACGGCCTTTGTTCCAGACAGCAGAGAGCCAGCCAATCAGGTCAGCATGAGGTCCTGCCGAGTATGGGAGAATCTGCACCTCCTTTCAGCTGTGGACACTGTTAAAATTTGTGCCCTGCTTTCTTGAAGGATAGATGTAGAGATGAAGAAAGAGAAATGAGACCAATATCTCCTGGTCACCTAATACAATATTTCTCCAATTTTTCTTACAACTCTAAGAAATACATTGTGTATGAGAAATACTTGCACCCAAATATTCAGGAAAAGCTAACCTTACTAAGAATGATCGAGAAAAACTATAAAGTTACTATCAGATCTGATTCTGATAAGATACAAATTCAAACCCCCAATATGCAGAATCAACCACAAGATTTTCTGGATAGATTTTACTTTCCACAATAGCTACCAACCCACATCTTCAGAAGCACTGGTGTCAACATCTGCCAGATGTGCCTGTTGTCACATCTCATTTAATACTCACTGAATGTATTTAAGGGTGCTATTAATAACTCTTTACAGTTGAAGAAACTAAAAGCTCTGTCTGTCAATTTGACAGGTGACAGGGAGAAATCTGAGGCCTAATGAAGGCCAATTCGGCATGGCATGCAGTGTCGTTCTTATTTCTTTTGGCTTTGATGGCAGGACTGGGCATTTCCAGTGCGTGGAGGATGGTAGGAGCTCCATGCAGCTGGGTCTGTCCAGGGTCTCTGTGATTCACAGTCACTGCTCCAAAGTCTGTGGGAACAGCAGTGGTGGCTTTATAGGCAGCTTCTTCTTCCCCTCCGTGTCTGTCACTGCACTCCTGCCAGTGGGACTTCCCTCCCAGCCCAGTGCATATCCTCTGCTGCACTGCACTGCACTGCACTGCACTGCACTGCACTGCACTGAGTTTTGTTCTGCTTTGCTTTGCTCTGCTTTGTTTTTTAGTTTCCAAATCCACCACATTTCAGGCTAAATCTTGGTGTTCCAAGTAGAACCCAATCAAGATGGAACTGAAAGCAGCCCTGCACTTCACTGTATAGTTGGCTCTTCCATCCCCAGGCTCCAGCCCACTGACATGCTTGGCCACCAACGAGTGTGCAAAGCAAACCTGCATAATGGGTCCTCATCCTGGGCTTCAGAACAGGCTCCCAATCTGCAGTTGCACGTGAAGAGAGCGGCTGAATTCCTGCCCGAGAGTCCATTTCCTTCCACAGTCCCTCCAAAAGGTCTGTTAAGATCACATTCTGTGTTCGGTGACACACTAGGGGTAAGCAAAGGAATAGAAAAGAGGGTCACCCGGCTCTCTGGACCTGTGTTTGTGAACTTTATGATAAAATACCAGCGATGTTAACCTCTAGGAAGTCAAGGTGTATTTCGGCTCACATTTCCAAAATTCAGCCCCTGATCACTGCTCCCTGTTGCTCTGAGCCTGAGAAAAGAGATTAAAGTAAACCAGGGAGATTGGAAAATTGTGCTTGACCTGTCAGTCATAGGAGCAGTCAAATGAAGGCCCGGATGCACAGACAGAACAACTTCCAACAGACTGGATCTGATATCAAAAGAAGATAGAAAAGATGGCGGCCAGTGGCTTCTTGTTCCCGCATTCAGGAGACATCCTCTACTTTCTTCAGAACACTGCTACATGTGCTCCAGTGGGCACACAGCCCTCTCTGTCAGCATGTGATACACATCTTCCCAGCAGTCAAGCGTCAGACGTGTAGGTTTAATTGCAGTGTTGGCAGTTTGCAATAAATAAGTGGGTTTTAAGTTGCATTTCGGGCCCTTGGTCTCTAAAAGGTTCTCCATCACTATTTAAAGTTCCAGCGTCTCCCCCTAGTGTCAAAGACTGATGTCCAAGACTTTACCACATTTACCTTCTGGAGGCGTTTCCCATCCCTAGACGGATAATGAGTTCATGTGGTGCTTCTCAAACCTTGGTATGTCACAGAATCCTTGGAGAAGGTGTAACGAACAAGTTGCCACCTGTTGCCACCCCTGCCTCCCAGAGTTTCCCACATCAGGCGTGAGTTAGACTGGAGTTCAAGTTCCAGGCTCAGCTGGTTCTGCTACTGGGCCAGAACCCCCCCACTGGGAGAATCACAGATACAGTGAAAGACTTTCTGCTGGATGAAACATCTAAGGGGAGAGTGACCTGAAATTTAACGAGGGGCTCTATGGGCTCCTGGGAGATGCAGAGATCTGGGAAGCTGAAATTCACATGTATGGCATCGTGTGGCTCAGTATTCTTGACCGGGGTTGGAGGCCAACCTGAGCTGAAACATGTTCTCCTTGGCAATCCATTCCTCTCTTTCCTTTCAGAAGCTGGAAGCTGTGATTGGCAGGTCCAAGTGTACACCCACCCTGGCTGAGGCCACCCCATCTGTTACAGCATATGCTCTGAAACCCACAGGCCTTCTCCAGGAGCTCATTATCTACAAATTACTAAGCTAGTAGGCCTGAGTGGCTCCACTCTGCCCAGGACCGGTAAACCAAGCCGGCTGCTGCAAGCTTGACAGGTGCTGCCTGACACCTGCTCTCGCTCCAGCTCCTGTTTTTCATACTCCCTCCCTTGGGGGGGAGGGGCACTGGCCTAGAAGTGTTACAGGAAAGCACTTCTGGTCTTAGCAAAGTCTTGGAAAGTTGAGCATTGACACCTGTGTCTGTTTCGATGGCAATTATGAAGCTACACTGAGTACTGCAAGCTGCACAAGGTTTTCTTTTAAATCCAGTATCTTTGACGTTGAACAGGGATATCTTCAAACCAAGCCAATGCTACAAATGTAGTCAGAGCTCTTGGATGTGCATAGGTTCCTCGTGGGGTCTGTGACATAGGAAACCCAAGCTAGCCACACCTGAGAGGAGACACAGGTTCTGTGGTTGCTTTGAGTCAGTGCCTTTCTGGGCAACAGCAGCCTTGGCCTGTGGACGGGGCACCCCTACCTCCCTCCTCTCCCCACTCCCTGGGTTGCTTGGGTGGAGTTGGAACCCATGAGAACTATAGCTTATTTATGGTCACATTATTATTGATACATGTGGAGAAAAAAATAATTGGAAACAGATTCTCTTTTTGGAAATGGAAACAGAATCATTTTTGCTCAATAGTTAAACAAGGTTATTGTGAATTGCCATTTACAAACTGACCTGTGTACATCTTGGCTGCATATTTCCCTACACGCCAGCACACATTTCCCTACATCTCAAAGGCTGGAAACACTGTATCTCATTTTACACTGACAATTACCCTGAAATCCAGCAGGTCTGGGGCCTTTCAATGGGTGCTTTGCTTCCTAGTTATCTATCACTGAAGAGGAACACTTGAAGGAGATAGGAATTTCTACAATGATGCATAACCTGGCAGCTTTTCAATGAGTTTAAATCCAGGGCTGAACTTAGAGTTTCTGCAGATCTGGCAGCTCTTTGGCCCCTGCCCAGGGTGGAAAAGTTGAGTTAGGACAGTTTCTGAAGACTGAGGGTTAAAAACAAACCCTCACAGCTGACACGGATAAGTCTTGGCATACTTGGCAGCCCAGGGGTGGGGGGTGGTGTGGCCAGGAGGACTGCCTTTCTGACAGAACTGTTCTCTTCAGTTAAAAATAGAATCCAGAGAAAGGCTTGTTGAGAAAGGCTTGGTATAGTCCAGTGTGTCCAAACTGGACGCTGCCACCTGTACTCTGGACCTGAGTTGTGGGGAATCTGAGTATGTACTGACCGTGACACCAAACAGACAGGTACAAAGGGCGGGTTCACCAGGGGTGGTCAAGAGGCAGTGCATAGTCAAGGTGACCCCCTGTCTCTACCCTGGCTGTGTCTGACCTGCGAAGTGGAACAGGCTTTGTTCCCAGGGCTGAGCTGAGGGAACCCTGGCACGAGCAGGCATGTTCTGAGGTAAAAGGGCACCGCTGGTACAGTGTGCTCCAGTGTGAACGAAGTTGTCTCCTGGGCTTCGAAACAAACAAACGCTCCCAGAGACGGGAAGACGAGCCACCCTGGGGCAAGTTTCTCCCTGTTCCCACTAAAGCCAGCGAGTGTTGCCACTTTGGCTCTGTGAAGGTGTTAAGTTTTACCGGTGTCACCTGAAAGCCCAGCCCCCCTCTTGCAAGTGTGGCCATTGGAGAGGGGGCTTTTGCCTGCAGGTGTGACTGGGGAGCAGGCTGAACTTCTTCCAGGATTGTAAAGGTCAAGGAGATGAGCAGGTGTCAGCCCATGCTACGTGTGTGTGTGTAAGCGTGTGTGTGAACATGTGGGGGGGGCAGCTGGAACAATGGTTCCCAGGGAAGTCAGTGATAGTGTCATAAGCACCGAAACCAAGTCTAAGCTTCTGATTACAAAGCCTTCTGACACACCCAGGGTTTCATTTATTTCCCCAAGGGTGTAGGTCTAGGTGAGGAACATGACCCTATTTTGCCAAAAAAAAAAAAAAAAGAGGCTCCCAGAGGCCCTCAAGGCTACGTGTGAAGCGTCCTCTCAGGGAAGCCACTCCGCCAGGCCATCCGGGAAGCCTGCCCCTTTCCTATCTCCCGCTGGCTGTAAACTCAAGAACATTTTAATCTGAAGAACTTCATTAGTGACCCCTCCCCCAACTATTTTATCAGATGCTCCAGGCAGAAGGATTAGGGCCAGATTTTTCCATTGTTTTCTGAAAAGAAGCTCAGCAAAGCAATAATCACCCTTGACAGGCCTCCAGCAGTGAGGCCGCCTCGGGGCAGCTTCTGCCCAGGCAGCATTTCCGGCCGCGTGGTGTGGGAGAGGGAGGAGCTGCCGCTGCACCCGCCGCACTGCAGCCATCTCCCTTCTGCGAACAACGAGGCGCCTTAAAAATAGATTTAGTGGGCAAGACACCCGGAGGCCAGCGGGGATGACAGCAAGCACAGGAGCTTGGAGGACAACAGAAAACCGCCCCCTGCGAACATTCTCTCCTTTTGAGAACTGCATCCTAAGCAGAGGGGAAGACTAGACGGAAGGACGCGAGTGTAAGGACCAAGGTGGCCACTGGCCCTGGTGGTCAGCACTGTCTGTGCTGTGAGGCTTCCCACTTGGTTTGCCCAGCAGGCGCCCTGAAGGCTGAACCCTCTGCCCTCACCTGGGGTGGGGGGAAGGGAGAGAGAGGAGAGTGGGGGGGCACTTCCGAACTCAGCCACCTGCCATTGAAAATAGGCGGGCTCAACACAGGTGCCCACATCCACAGACACACGTGGAATACATTGCACATACCTCATAAGCCATAGAACACACGGAACATACACTGCACACAGTAACATCACACATGCAGATCAGACATCGTACAGCACACGCCTCTCGAAGCATGCCAAATGTTAACTTCTGCTGCCACCTAGAGGTTCAAGAGTGCACAGATCAGTTTAAAATTGTCCTGAGACGTGGTGGCTCACACCTGTCATCCCAGCACTTAGGAGGCAGAGACAGGAGGATTGCTGAGTTCGCGGCAGTTTGCCTGGGCACCATAGTGAGCTCAGGGCCAGCCTGAACTACAAAGCGAGACCCTGTCTCCAAAAAAGCAAAAAAAAAAAAAAATTGTCCTGAAATTTTAAACTATGACCTTGGTCAAAGAGCAATAGCTTTTATAAATCAACAGCCCTGGAGGGTCCCTTTAGAGAAAATAGTTTTTTGACATTTGGATAAGGCTTGAATAGGATCTTCATTTCTTGAGCTCCAAAGATCACAGGGTGTGTTCATGTGTGTGTGGTTACATGTGTACAAACATGTTTGGGAGGTGTGTATTTTGGGTGCTTGTGCATGCATCCCCATCTGTGTGTGCATATTTCCTGGGAAGGTATATTTCGGTAAGATCCCAGCATAGGAAACACCCAGAATTCGGAGGTGTGGAAGGCCTGAGTTAGGTGGGAAGCTGAAATTCACATTTATGGCATTGTGTGGCTCAGTGTTCTTGACCTATTAGTTTGGCAACTCTTACTGATTAGTTTGAAACCTGTCTGAAAGCCCTGAGCAGGCATTTCTGTGCATGTGCCAAGGACCAGACTCAGGCCCTGCCAGAGCAGAGGGCCACCGCCTGCAGCAGGGCTCAGCGGGCCCTTCCTGAGAAGGCCTCGGCAGTAAAAACCTTCAGTTCCCTGCTGCTCACCTCCACCCTGGAGGTCTGAAGACAGCTGCAGCGATTCCACCAATGAATGAGCACAGCCAAGTCTCAACAAAACTTTAAGGACATTAAAATTCGAATTTCATACATTATTCACTTGTCCTGAAAAGTTTTCCATTTTGCAAATGTGTGTTTACTGCCTTTAAAATCTGGGAACCATTCATATCTGTCCTGTAGGCTGTAGTTTCCCTCCCTGATTTTCATCACTGGTTCCGAGGTGACATTTCATGTCTCTCGTGTTTCCATAATGAGTTTTCAGCTACCACCGGGCATGCGTGTCTTGTGACACTGTGCACAAGATACGACATCTTTATTACTGGGTTTTTTTTTTGTGTGTGTGTGTGCACAGGTTCTACTCTTATTTTCTATAGTATATCTTGTATGCACCTATTTGTTCTTCCATGTAAGTGTCTCTGCGTGTCCATCTCATCCATAACAGAAACCAGCATTCTCACCAGAGAGCATTATCCTGTCATCTGATGCTCAGAGCTGGCGTTTGGGTGGCCTTGTTTCTTGTTTTCTCTTGCGATAGACTCTTCCTTACTTTGAAGACGTATAGATGGAGAATATTGTAGAGTCTCGTGAACCCTCCTTGCCATCAGGTGAATCAAGAGTAACACTGAGCATGGCTGAAATGCAAGTGATGGATGGGAGAATTCTTGCTTAAGTTTGGATTTTATGAGCCATGTCCTTTTTTCCCCCAGCTACTATTAGAATTTTCAGTTTTGATGGTCTCAGTCAACTTTTGATGAGGATAGTTATTGGCATATTTTATGTGACCAATTTGAAAATCTGGAAACAAGTGAATAACCTTAAAAATATAGTTTTTCAAATTTATCTCTGTTATCTCAATTTTTTAAAAATGGAGGCACCTCATTTTTCTGTTGGCTTGTAACACTTTTGCGTAGTTAAGTTCCGTGTCTCTCATTAACCTTCACTTTGTATCAGTAGGAACATGCAAGATGAGACATGTTTTCATTTTCAAGTGATATAGAAGGCCGAGGAGCTGCCACATGTCTGCATGAAGTGGATTCTTCTACACAGGGCTTAGGGAACTGTTGGCATTTTCTGTTTTCTAAAATTTCATTATTTTCTGAATGTATAACTGAATTCTTAAAAAGACCGACTGAACAGCACCACACATTCACATGACTGCCGTGAAGAAATACATTTCCTCTCTGTGACTTTTTTTTAATACCACTGATGACAGCAGCACTAGCTGGTGTCATTCGGATCCAGAATAGAGAGGATCTTAGTGACCCTTTGACCATGAATTCCTGTAGACACTGTCTTTGGAACTCCATGACTTTTTGCATGGTTCATATATATGCTGGGGTCCGACTCTGATGTGTCTGAGTTGGAATCTGAAAACATTCTCCCTCTTTGAGAACTCCATCCTAATCAGAGCCCACTTTGCCATCTTGGAAATACTTGTGACTCTCTATAGAATGCTTTTAGTCTTTGAGGCAAGCAGTGTGTGTGTGTGTGTGTGTGTGTGTGTGTGTGTGTGTGTGTGTGTGTGTGTGTACAGAGGTGTGCCTTCTACAACAATTTCCTTCAGATAGTGACAATTAGCCTTTGCTTTCACTTCTGACTGACACAGAGCCCAAGATCATTCACAAGGGAATGCTTAGGGCTTTTATTTTTCCAGGTCTTTCTTGAGCATACTCACAACCTGGAGGATGTGAGACCTAGATTCCTAGAAATTCCTGAGACTTTTTAAAGCATCACACAAACTTCTCCCTAGTTTTGACTAGCCTTTGGTTAGCCTATCCCTTGGCCCAGCTGTTAGGCAGCCATGATATTAAACAACTGCCTCTGATTATCAAACGCTACCGGTGCAAAGGACATGGGTACTCAGTAACTTTTGGATCTAGTCAAAGAGAAATTTTGTGGGTAAATTCCTCAGGAGCAGCTCCAGTCAGGCCTCCACTCTGCCTCTTCCAGGTACTGATGGGTGGCTGGTTTTCACATGGCTGCAAATTGGTAGCCGGGGAGAAGTCAAACAAAGCAGGCTAAAAGGCCACAAAAATCACTGTTGTTTTAAAGCAGGATATGTTTATTTCTCTTGAAATGGGTTCACAGATGATTATAATATATATGGTTAATTTTCAGTTCTGAAAACTTTGGTTGTAACAATTTTTCCCAGTGGTCTGTTTATTTTGATGGGAAGAGAAGACTTTCATTGGTCCTTACCTGTCATTCTCCCTGATTTCGCTGGGTGGAGTTAATTTTTATTTTATTTTTGTGTTGCTGAGAATGGAATCTAGGGCTACATGCCTGCTAGGCACATGGTGTACCACTGAGCTACAACCCTAACCCTTAATTTTCATAGCATATTTCATTTAACCTAACATATACAAATATTTTATTATAGCATGTAATCAATATAAAGTTAATAATATATTTTACATTTGTGTATGAGAGCTTCAAAGTTCAACACATATTTTACTAAGACAGAATCTCTACTGGGACTAGTCATGGTTCTGGTTCTCAATAGCCACATGTGGCTCATGATGCCGTGTTGAATAAACAGTGGTAGCTGCTTGATGGAAGTGTCCACTAAAGATTGTAAAATGAAAAGCAGAAGCTGCAGTGCTATGCTTCACTCTGCTTGGTGGATATTAAATGTATTATGTACAAAATCAGCAGTTAATTAGGTCCCGTGGTCATTTTATTCAAGTGGACAATGGCAGAAGTCTTTTGAAGGCAGCCTGTGGACAGGCTCAGAAGCATCTTTTTAGAAAACTCTTTTCTGCCCTAGAATTTGAAAGGTGAAGCAGAAAATAAGAGAAAAACCAATCTTTGGTGAGATTCTAGGAAAAACTGGTTTGGTAAACTAGGTTATTTTAAAATATATTTAGTACTTCCTCTAGACCTCCAGGTGAAGGTTAGACCTCTCTGATTCATCAGTGGTGGGCTTGGGATATTGAAATCTGCTTGCTTGCACAGGTAAGCTTCAGTGATAATCATTCTGACTGGGGAGAGATGTGTAGCTCTAACTTGCATTTCGCTGGTGTCAAGAGATGTTGAATTTTTTTGTGCATTTTTTTGTCTACTTGAATTTCTTTTGGTAAGAATTTTGCTCATTTGCTCACTCACTTTTTGTTGGGTTTATTATTTTATGGAGGCTGATTTTTAAGTTCCTTAGTCTAGATATCAGTTGTCTACCAGAAGAGTGGCAAGCAAAATTTTCTCTCATGTAGCAGTTTATCTCTTTGCTCTTGTTTCTTTGCGATGCAGAGGTTTTAATTTGACATGGTCCCATTTGTTGCTCTTTGCCATTATACCCTATGCTTTTGGGGCCCTACTCAGAAAATCATACGTCTACTCTTTAAGTATTTCTCCTATGTTGTCTTCCAGGAGTTTCAATATTTCTGGTTTATAAATATGACTTAGCACTAATAAAATATTAATATCAAGCCATAGATTTAGCTCAGTGGTTCTGGAGCCTGCCTAGCAAGCGCAAGGTCCCTGGTTTGATTCTCCAGTAACCACATACAACAATACCAGGCGTGGTGACTCACGCCCACCAGCAATCAGTACCACACACCACAGTGCCTGGTGTGGTGGCTCAAGCCTATAATCCCAGACTCGGGAGGCAGAGGCAGGAGGATTACTGAGTTTGAGGCTTGCCTGGGCTACATAGTGAGCTCAGGGCCAGCCTGAACTGCAAAGTGAGACCCTCTCTCAAAGAAAAAGAAAACAGAAAATATCTTCCACCATTTTCTAGGGGCTTCACCAAGCTCCATTTTCCCCAGAAGTTTGTCTAGATTGAATGAATAAAAGGCAGGGCTGGGAATCAACAGGAGGAGTTATCATTTTCTGTATCCTGAGCTCACTTAGATGAGTAAGTCTCATAACAGGAACCTGTGGTCAAGACAAACTGTCATCTTAGCTCCGGGAGGCTGCTGGCCTCTGCCCATGTTGAGGGCAGCTTCCCTTGCAGGAATCCCGGGAAGACGCTGCCGGCTGTGCTGTTTCTGGGAAGCACAGCTTAACAGCCCTGACACAGCCTCGCAGCCTGCTGTTCATCTAGCGGGACCCACGGGGAGGGGAGCAGAGGCTGCAGCCTCCCCCTGCCTGTGCTTAAGCTAGATCCCACAGGGGAGCAGAGAAAAGCAGGGGGTGGAGTCGTGTGGAGTGAGGAGGAGGGAATCAAGAGCAGGGATGACTTAGGTGCTCCTCCCAGTGTGTATTCACATTTGTTCTTCCCACAAATGTGACTCAGTGCTCCCTCCAGCACAGCTCTGGGCTGAGCTGTTCCTCTGATTTGGATTTACCATCACCCTTGTGGTAGCCGAAGAGAGAAGTTCCCTCTTTCTGTCCAGCACCTTCAACAGTGTAATAACCCTGAAGCTCTTGCCAATTGCTGAATACAGCAGTGATTTATGTCAGTGTCCTAAGTCAGTATGTACAGCCTCCTTTCCTGTCATGTGAGTCTGTTCTCATTAGGGACGTTTGAGAAAGGTCTTCAAATTCCTTTCTGTTTCCAGGCCTGGTGCTGCAGCAATGTTGGCTTCACTCTCTAGATATCCTGTCTTAACATTCCTTGGTGATTCTGATATGGTTGAACATGAGGCCAGATCCTCATTTCTTGACCTTAGTCCCAGAAACTACTGTCATCTCTAAAGATATTCTGAGACCCTTTTACTTCTCTACAGGCAGAAGCTTTCAAATACAGCACATCGTGTAGGCTTTTTTCACTCTAGTAATGAAATTGTTACTGTATTTACTTCGAAGGAAGTGAGAGGTTGTTAATGGTGTTGTATTTAATAAGCTGGGTTTTTTAAAAAAGTTAAAGAGTTTCTTTGCACAAAACTCCTTATGCTTTTGCTGAAGTGGGCATTCTAGGTAGGATACAAGCACAAATAAATTACTGAGGCAAACACAATGTGTCCTTATTAATAAAAACTGAATAAGAAAGGTCAAAAGTTTAGTCAAACAGTCATTTGTTAATGTAGAAATTCTCAGAAGCCTTGATGGTGCTATGCTTTCAGTAAGAGAGTCAATTCTTCCAGAACCCTGAATCACAGTCATTGGGATCTAAGAAATCTGCCCCCTTCCCAAGCTGGCTTTAATATCATTATGATTCTCCAAGTCAGGGCCACAGTGCTGGCAGCTGAGGACATGACTCATCTGATGAGTGCACCTGCTCATCTGGATGTGACTCAGGAAATACTGTCCCTGCCACTGGGCCCAGTGTTTGTAGGAAATGGAAGCGATCAAAACAAAACTGTCGACTGCCAATGTACAGCATGAGTCTCCTGGAAAAATGGATTCTGGAAAGCCTTGTTCTGCAGGTCTCATGTAAAAACAGCTTCATCCTTAACAAACAGGACTGGCGTTTTGTGGAATGGAGTAATGGTGGGGGGCATGATTCTTGACATGGGGGTTTCCCTCCAGTTAGTGGGTGTGTGCTCATTTCCACCCCTGGGGGGAGCACAGGGCATGGTGTTTGACCACAGAGATACCAGGAATGTACATGGGTTTTCCTCCTGCTTAATTCAGATGCTCTACATATTCATATTCTGTACATATCCAGGACTTCAGTCGTGGAGACTTTCAGATTTAATATCCAGCTAAAGATTGGGTCTAGATGAGTACTTTGTAATCAGGTTACTTACTAGACATGACCATTTGGCTTTAACACAGAAATCTAAGCCCAACACTTATATAATGTTTTTTATTTTATCTTCTCTCTCATCTCTGGTTTGTTAGATAATAGCACAATCTACTTAAACTAGGCTTTTTGTAGTAATTCTTTATTCTCCTCCTTTCTCAGTCTTATTTTCCATATTCCCATCAATTGTACTTTTTCATCCACACCACCTCCTAAACTATGTCTTTTGCCATGCCAAGCAGATTGCCTCCTACACTGGGCTAAGCTATCTCTTACTGGACTGTGATATCCTCTAAAAGCATCCTACTGTTACATATATATCTGTAGTAGGACCTCCCTTGCTTGTTGAATCCTAGTTAAGTGGTGAGCCACTGGAGAATCTGAGGTCTAGAGCCTAGTCAGAGAAGTTTCATGAAGGATACAAGTCCTCTTAGAGAGCCTTCTCCAAATTATACCCTTGTTGATGATCACATTTTCCCATGGCCTCATTAAGCTGGAGCTACTAGCACCAGTTTCTTCAAACTCTGGGCACACATTTCTGAAAGCACCTTGTCAAACTTACTCTAATTGCTCTTTGAGGATGTCCTTTAATGTTTAGATCTCACAATAGGTCCAGAGAACAAATGCCCTTTTTCTGGCACTCTTCTAGGTGTTCCCTTTGTTTCTTGTTATAAAGAGAGTCTTGCTCAATTTCTGGTACGAACATCTATCACTGTCTTAGTTACTTTTCTCATTCTTGAGATGAAAAGCCAGACAAACAAAGTGAAAGGAGGAAAAGTTTATTTGGTTCACAGTTTGTAGAGATTTTAGTCTATAGTCAGCTTGCCCAAGGCAGAGTGGCATGATAGAAGAGATGCAACATGATAGGCAGAGGCAACAGGAGCAAGTAATAAGTGATGACTGATGAGCAGCAATGAATGCAACCCCTCTTTTTTTTTTTTTTAAGACAGTGTCTCACTTTGTAGTTCAGGCTGGCCCTCAGCTTACTATGTAGCCCAGGCAAGCCTGGAACTCAGCAATCCTACTGCCTCTGCCTCCCAAGTGCTGGGATTATAGGCGTGAGCCATCACACCTGGCACTGTGGATGTGGTACTGATTGCTGATGGGCATGAGTCACCATGCCCAGCATTGTATGGGGTTACAGGGATCGAACTCAGGGCCTTGTGCTTGTGAGGCAGGTGTTGGAACCACTGAGCTAAATCTCTGGCCCCAACCCCTCATGTTTTATCCAGTCTACCCTGCCCTTAGGGTGGATAGCACTTATATCCTTAATCCCAGCCCTGGACCATGAATCAATTCCAGTGTTGCATTTTTTTCCCAGCAACACATACCCTGAAACCAATGATCACCAAAAAGTCCCATCTATGATTCAATAAGACTTTAGGGAGACATCTCGATACAAGTCATAGCAATCACCAACAATGTACCTATTCCCTATGTTACTCTAGTTGAATGGATGTATATGTGGAAGATGGAGGGTGAAGAAGAAAGGGAAAAAGAAAAGAGGATACACATACGATGATGACAAAGAAGAAAGGAGAGAGAAAAATCCCTTCTACAAAAATATGCATTGTATACCACCCACGGAGCTGATGTTAAGTGAAGTGATATTGAAAGTTTAAAAATAAATTCCAACACATCATGAAATCACATCATCCAAAATAAGTAACATTTCCACCAAAAAGTGACATTTTCCTAAATCCAGTAACAGGATTAAAAATGATAAAGACTGTAAGATATTTGTGGGAGACTATAGAACAAGTTTGACATTTGTCTTTGAATGAAGAAGTCATTTGGAAGAAAGATAAATCCAGCAAATCTTAACTAGCTCCACTGATTTGTTAAGCATTTATAGTATCTTTAGGGAATGAACAAAGTCACAGGCTAAAAGCCACTGAGTGTCAATTTTGCTTCACATTACACAATTAAGAGAATTGTGGGAACTTCAGTGAGGCCAGCAAACATGCCCAGTGTAGTTTGAAGGTTTGGATGCCCTCTCTGCAAATGCAAGTCTCAGGTAACAGAGGTGTGGAATGACCTTTTACATCAAAGAATAAACACAAAGGAAGTACTTGGAGGCTGGTATTTGATAGTTAATTCAACTGAATGGGGAAGGAGGCCATTAACATTGACAGTTGACATTGGTTGATTGCTTTTAGCCAACTGGTCTTGGAATTTTGGCGGTCTGTTTTCCCAGATCACTCCAAAGGCTCTGCTGTTCCCTTTTTGCAACAATAAAAATGAGATGAGACAACTGATCTCTCTCCTTGACGATAAGCTCTTGGGTGGTATGACACATGTATGGTATATCCTGTGACTTGATGGTTTCCTAGGACAGAAAAGGCATGTTTCATAGTTGTGTAGAATGACTGGTGCATGATTTTTGTATCAGAATGGTTCATATCAAAGTGTGGCCTAAGGTACAATAGTGGTCCAGAGTAATCCACAAAGGTGTTTCTCAGAGTTTGAAAGTTGGAGATAAAGCCACATCTACTCTCTCATTCATTTCATGAATTGGTCATTTGTTGGCTTTGAGTTTAGTAAACCCAAATTGACTCAGCCAAGACTATCTTGGGGTTTCCCTTTCTCCTAGTTGTCTATCAGTTCCCAGCAATGACTGGCAGGGGGCATGGCTTAAGTGACAGCCAATGAAGTAAGGATGATGCCCTTAGGGATGAGCCTGAATCACAGCTTTGGGAGGCACTGTGAAGGAGAATTGAGGGCAGAAGACCTCAGGCAAGTCATGTCTTCCAATAGAAAGGAAGACTGACCTATCACAAATTAAAAAGGTTAACTTAATTCGTAACACAGATTCTAGGAAATATATATCATATACTCTAGGTCATAGCAAACACTTCAGGCCAATGCATGATCTGGATCACAAGCAGTGGTTTAGTTATTGGATTAGCTGGGCTGGACCCCCTGTGAACTTCGAGTCTAACTCTAGCCCCTTTAACTGAAGATTCAGTCTAAAGCATTGCAGACCTCTGTCCTAACTCTCTGCTTTGGGCTTTTATCTGAATGTTGTGGATTCAGGCTCTGACTCTGGCCATAATACTACTCTCAATACCACTTGATTTCTGAAGAGAAATCATGATCACAACTGCTGACCCACATACTCAGAACAGATTAGTAGTGTTGATTTTTATGATGCTCTGGCCCGAGGCAACTCAGTATCACCTTTGGTCCAACATTATGGTAATCATGGCCTTGACATCTCCTTGAACTCTTCCAGCTATGCCTCAGAGAAATGATGCCATGATATGTCTTCAACGTCTTCTCTCCGTGGATATTGCTATGGTTTGGTTGTGGCTTGAGTGTGTCCTGTGAATTTTCTTGTGTTGGAATCTTGATTATCAGTATGACAATGTTGGGAGTGGTGAGATCTTCAGGAGGTGGGGCTGGGTGGCAGTGGTTAGGTCACTGGGAACATCACTCAGGGAGAAATGATGTAGTCCTCACAGGACCACACTTAGGTCCTATAAGACCAAATTGTTATGAAAAGAACAAGTCTTGCCCTAAACTCTAGCTTTTTGTCACAATATGATATAATAGCTCTCTTCCTCCGGCTTTTACCCCTACCATGATACCACCTGCTATAAGCTGATATGCCTGAGGCTGAGCAAATAGTGACATGTGACCGAGGACATTCGTCCTTCAAAACTGTGAGCTAATTATGCTTTTCTTTATGAGGTACTCAATACCACTTATTTTAGCTTTCTGTTTCTTATACTAGCAAAAAGAACTTGACTGATAGATGTTAACTTTCATATTCTGACAACTTTTTCTTCCTTGAGTTTTGGCCATGTCAGGTCATGGCCTTTGTCCTTACTCTCCTGGGATGAGAAGTGGAAAATGTGTCTTCCTGTTTCATAATGTGACTACATGACTATCATCCCTTCTTTTTCAGTACCCATTTGCCTTTAAGTCCATGCCATTAGAGGACTGGATCTCTTACACCATTCTGTGGTAATAATAAGCCTGCTGGAAAGCCTAGCATTTGGCTTTGTATCTCTTCTCACTTTTGTCACCATATTTGGTGACTTTAGCGCTTGTATAAACAGAAGCTTCTTATGTCTACGCTCTTCCCTCCTACTTTATGCCTACTAATGCTCTTTCCTGCCACTTCAGCTGAGAAACAGAACTGTGGTGGAATTCCACAGTGAATCATTATCAGTAGCAGCATTTTCTTCAAAGTCTTCCTGAGCTTCTCATTCTCTCACCACATCAGTTTTCCATGGCTCTTCCTGTGGACTAAGCACTACAAAAACGTCTACTCTACAGGATGGGGGTTGAGCACAACAGAAAACTATTAAAACATCTGGTGTGACTATAAAGAAAACATTACAACTGCACATTCAAGATGCATTGGAAAAATGAAATTCTAACCACATGGCAGAAGCCAATGCTAACCAAACAGCAAAGTCAGCATTCCTGACTATGAAGCAGCACAACACAGCCCCATGTGCTTTTAATACACATATTATATAATAGATACATTTATAGGGCATAATGTGATTTTTTGATACACATATACATTATATTATTGAAAGATAATTATCACACCCATCATCTCTAACATTTACCATTTCTTTGTGGCAAGAACATTAAAAATCTTATTTTCTAGCTATTTTAAAATATTCAGTACAGTTACTATTATAGATATCTGCTGTGCTCTGGAACACCAGAATGTATTCCTTCTATCTAATTGTCACTTTGCACCTGTAGATCACCTCTCTCTCCTCTTCCTTTCTCTTTCCTGTCTTTGGTAAACACTCTCTGCTCTCAACTTCTGGAAGCCTAGCTTCTTTAGAGTCCATATATTTATAAAGCACGCAAGATTGGTCTTTCTACATCTGGGTTAGTTCACTTAATTACCTGCTCTCCAGATTTATCCATGTTACTATCAAGGGCAGGATTGCCTTTTATAAGCAGTTGAACAACAGTATCCCTCTGTGTATATATACACATTTTTTTCCCACTCATCCATTTACGAACATCCATATCTTGGCTATTGTGAGTGGATCTTCAAGAAACATGAGAGCAGAGACAACTCTTCAAATTCTCAATTTATTTCTTTTGCATAGTGTTTTAGTTATTTCCTGATACTCTGACAAAATGCCTGAAGGTATGTGCTTTATATATAAAGAAAAGAGATTTACTTATTTCAGATTTGGAGGCAGCATGTCCAAAACTGGTCATTCCATCTGCTTGCCTTGAATCCCCTGTGGTGGATGGCTTCAAGTTGGCAGGGCAAGGGAGGAGGAGGCCTGCAAGTGGGAAGGGCCTGGCCTTGCAGGGTTTTTAAGGTATAGTCATTCTTTTTTTTTTTTTTTTTTTTTTATTTTTGAGACAGGGTCTCGCTTTGTAGTTCAGGCTGGCCCTGAGCTCACTATGGTGCCCAGGCAAGCCGCCGCGAACTCAGCAATCCTCCTGTCTCTGCCTCCCAAGTGCTGGGATTACAGGCGTGAGCCACCACGTCCGGCATTGTGGTATGCGATGTTGATTCTTGGTGGGCGTGTCTCCACGTCCAGCATTATATGTGGTTACCAGAGATCGAACTCAGGTCCTTGCGCTTGCGAGGCAGGCGTCGGAACCACTGAGCTAACCCTCCAGCCCAAAGTATAGTCATTCTTATGGAATTAACCTAATTACCTCCTCCTAGGTCAGTCCCACCTCTTAAAGTCCCAGCCCCAGCATAGCCAGTGGGAACCAAATCTCCAGCATATTGCATCTGGAGTACAATGAACAACACTGCTCCACTGGGATGAGCAGTTTGCCAGGATTTGTAAGCCCAGCCCCAGTACAGGGTTAAAGGAGTCAAGCTTCCTTAGAAAGGGAGACTTCACTGGAAAAGCAGCATAAAGGCAGAAATAGATAAGGACCAGATTTGGGGACTCTGAAAAGATGGAAAACCAGTAGAGTCTTTGTTACCTAGTGGCTTTTCATAGGGGATTAAGGGTCCTTTCCCCTCTCCGAACTTGGCATAACTCAGTTGACTTTGGGGCACCTCTGTCTACATCATCTCTTCTGGTGGTCCCCCTGCAGCTTCTTTCTGTTTGTTTGCTCATCCTTGATATATTTTTCGGAGCCTTATCTTTGGGGTAGTCAGCGAGTTGGTAAGGCGGTGCCTCGTTAGTGGCTAGCTTAGAGTTAGAAAGGGGTCATGCGGATGTCCATTGTATTCTATAATTATATGATGAATACAGTGAGCTAGAGTGGATAATGTAGTGATTCTAGAGTGAGTATATATGTATATGTAGTGCATGAGTGCAAGCACATGTTCTTTCTAGTCAAGATTAGCCAGAAGGACTAATTCAGCCCCTATTCTATTTTCTTATCTGCAGACTCCCTCCCCTACAAGAACATGAATCTTTGGAAGACAAATCACATACTAATAACAGTAGGTATAGATTTAAGAGTGGGGTATCTAGATCATAGAGCAGTTCCATTTTTAAGTTTTGAGTGATATTTATACTGTTTTCCTAATGACTGTACTTATTCATGAAGCTTTGCATATTTCTAGCTCATTTTTTGTGTTATCTGTTTAGTTCAATGAGAGGTTGAACTTTCAAAAGTTCATTTTCATCACTACCTGTTTGCAGTTCATAATGATGATATTCATGATGGGAGTTGGTACCTGAACATAACATAGCCTCATTCTTTTACATCCTTTCCACCTGCCTTTCCTTGCCCCTCTGTGAAGGATGAGGTTTAAGGTGCCATTCCAGGAGCATGTTGGGCCCTCTCTTTTGAGTTCATTAGAATATCCTCACACACACACGCACACGCACACACACACACACACACACCACATAGGCAAGGACAAGGTGCACTGTGACTCCTGGGCTCTAACTACTAAAGGTTTGGATTTGATAAACAGCATCATTCTGGTCAATGCCTCACCCAAAGAAAGGCAAGATAAGAGGATGTGCAAAGTTCAGCAGGACTTGTTTCCACCAGGAACTAAGCTAGACTTCCTCTTCTCCAGATAGAGCTCCCCACTGCCTGCCATCGGGTGGCTCAGCCCCAGTGCTGACTGCTGTTCTCATAGCCTACGTACATAGTAAGCCATGTGCTATAAAAAACAGTCTATATAAAAGGAAATCGAATTGTTTCTTGAATCTGGAACATTCCTGCTGATTAACATGAAAGCTTTTTCCTGTTGCAGCTAGGTGTAGGAATTCAAAAATAGAATGTATTCACTTTTGCATTGTTCAGAGTACTCTAAAAATTTCCCTTTATAAATGTCTTCAGGCGTGCGTTTGTGAGCACACAACACCAACTAAAAAGGGCAATATTTCCCAGGAAATCAAAATTGACATATTTGTTATTGGTTGCTATTTTTGTCAGGTTAGAAATCTGTTCTGCTCTGTTTGTGAAATCTGGCCCTCTTTATTTGTAATTACATAACAACCCACAATCTAGTTCTGTCGCTCTGACCTCATTCCAGAGATCTATGTTAGAGTTCTTTCTCCCCAGATTGAACTGAGCTCCCGTCTGAGCACTGTTTGGCCTCAAGCAGAGTGGCCTTCCCCCGCAGCCAAGGGCTAGCCAGGTGCAAATCTGACCTGTAATAAAAGCTGCCAGCCCACAGAGTGCATATACTTGTTCACTGCATGGTACTGGCCTTCTGAAAGCGTTAAAATCTTTCAAAGATACACTATAGATAGGCTCAAACTTGAGCAGAGTTCTTTCTTAAGTAAGAAACTAGTAATGGAAAAGGGAGATACTGTGGTTTACGTATAAATGTCACCCAAGACCCTCATGCTCCCATAGACGGAGCTTTTGGAAGAGGGCTGAACCCCCGGGCACCAATGGACTGCTGTTAGGAGGTGGGAGTTGGGGGGGGGGTCACCATGGCCTTGACCTGGAAGGGTGTGTCTCCCACGGTGCTCCTCCCTTGTCTTTCTGCTTTCTGCTAACCATGACATGAGCAGCTGTCCTCATCCTCTATGCCACACAAGGATCGAGACTCTTGAAACCGTGAGCCAAAGTAACCTTCTCCTTTCAGTTGCCGGTGTTGGGTATTTTGTCCCAGTGACATCAAGGACGTAGGACAGGAGCCATATGCAAACACATGCCATCTGGAATCACAGGAGTGCTAAGGTGTAGAAAGGTAGCTAGTGCAGGTCAAAGGACGCAGAGACGACTCATATCATGTCAGCAGTATTTCAACTGGGTACTGAAGGGTAGGGCGAACTCTGACCTGTGAAAATGGAACTGATGTTCATGTTTCCACGTCTGAAAGGATGATGATGACCCAAGTGTCAGGCCAGCATGGCCGGGGCAGAGGCACTCACAGGGAGCCGCCGATGGGAGAATGTGGGAGTTGGTAGCACTCTGGCACATCCAGGTGATGAAACCCTAAAGGCTTGTGTGGATGCAGAGGAACGAAGTCCTAGGAGAGACAGCAGTTTGGCAGGATGTGAAGGAAGGAAGCTTTGGGAAGATGTAATAAGACTGCTTGAAGACGTAGGTCACAGAAGGAGCTGAAGGAATGAAGGAAGACCAACGCCCCAGACGTGCATGGGGCTATGCCGGTGTGCAGAATCCGTAGGGTAGGGGAGAGGCTGAGAAAGGAGACGTCTCTGGGAACGTGGAGATCTTGGCAAACTGAATGGGAAATGTCAACAGAGCGTAGAGCTGGTACCGCACTTGGGCAAAGTTGGAGTGCAAACAACTGCCTAAGATTTAGTAAGGATGAGGGGTTACCCACCTTTTCGGTTCCCCCTTCTCCTTCTCGTAGGCAGAAGCTTCCTTTCTCAATAAAGTTTTCTTACTTAAGCCTCAAAAAAAAAAAAGATTTAGTAAGGATGGGAAAGAGAGGCTAATATACCACTCTGAGGGAGAAACCAGGGATTCCACAGTTCTGAGCATATTCCATGCAACAGAGACCTCTCCTCCTTATTCAAAGAAATCTGGTGCTTTCCTTAAATGGCTCCTGAAAATGTCTTTGACTCTCTCCCTTCATTCATTCTCCTCTTATCATGTTTGTTAACTGTGCAGCTATTTCCAATATACGTGAAAACACACTGGTGTTGTTTAGGTGACTTAAAATTTCAACTGAATTCTCAGACTGTTAAGTCATTCAACTGCAAAACCCAATATGCTTGTCTGCTCATCTCCAGCATGATTTTCTACACCTCTCTGTTCCTATCATCTAACATCACCTTTTCCCAGTGCCCCATTGATCTAGGCTGACAACTGCCTTATTTACCTATGATAAAAGTGAAAAGTAAGATAAAATTCCCTCCACTTTTGAGATTTGATCCACCAAGCTAGCTGGAATGGTACCTGCTCTGTCTCCCCATTTATTTCCTGCTCTGGTGGATTTATCTCTGCTCACTTCAAAGGCTCAGGGATTTCTGCTTTGAACACACTTTTGAGTCTCATTCCCTTCACATCCTGGGTTTCTCAGCAAGTTGTTGGTCACGCAGTTATCTCTGGCATCTTGGTTTCTGTCACTCTGCTGAACCAAGGATTGCCCTTTCTCCTCCACAGCTGCTGCTGGTTGTTTATCTGATGCCTTTACAAGTGCCTGCTGGGGCACTGGAACACAGTAGAACTCTTGATTTCCAAATTTTCTCACTCTTTCCTACCTTTTCTCACCCCCCTTCCCATCTGTATATCTTGTGGACCAAACTAGACACTGACATCCTCCGTCTTTCCTATAGCTGCTTCATCTTCAGTCCATCACCACAAGTTTATCCTGTTCTGTCTCTCCTTTTTTATTTCCTCTGCCTTTGTCCTGCTCATGTATGTCTTAGTCCATGTGGGCTGCTACAACCAGAAACAGGCTGTGTGGCTTCTAGCCACCGGCATTTTCTTCTTACCCTCGTGGGCTGGGAGTTCTAAATTCAAGGCACTGGCAGAACTGGTGTCTAGTGAGAACCCAATTCTTGGTTTGTAAACAGTGCTTCTTCACTGACTTGGTGTGGTGTAAAGGAAAATGGCTCTTCTTATCGAGACACTAGCTCCATTCAGGGAGGGTCTTTCCTTATACCGAATTATCTCTCCTTTCTTCTGATGTCATCACACTGGTGCTTAGAATTCCTTCACATTCAGACCACATTAGCCACGTCTAAACCACCGGAGCCTGACTACCTTTTTCTCTGTTTCTGTTAATAATTATCTTTCTTGTGGTATAGAGGCATTTGAGCTTTAAAACTGTCAAGAATAGGGTCCAATCTCATCATCTCCATCTTCATCACCACCACCACCATCATCATCCATCTCAGAGCATGTTTCTTAGGGCCATGTAGACTTTGTGTCTTACGCAGAACTGGTTAATAATGTTGGTCCTGTGGGGAGCAGACCCTGCTGGAGGAGACTTTTCAGGCCTGGAGATCTGCACTGGGTGCTGCACCAACTAGCAGTTGCGAGATCTGCACTATGCCAAACAGTGCTGCCCAGCTCCCAAGATGATCTGCGACCTCTGGATCGCTGCATTGGGATGCCTGACTGAGAAGGTAAACGACCTCTGACTTGGACCCCTGACCTCTGTTCCTCAAGTTGGCATCATGTTGTTTTCCTTCCTGTTCCTGTGTAGGTTCGGACTAAATTCGAATAGAGTTAATTAAGTGTGTGCTAGTTGACAACCTTCTCCTGTTTGTGTGCTGATTTCCTGGGTGCTTTGTTCCTGTTTTTCTTCCCCTTTAAGAAAAAATGTAACCATTTTTGAGGCCATGTTGGCCCTCTGAAAAAGTGTAAATACAACCTGCTCAATAAACGGGTGCCTGCTCAGTATTGACTGAGAGGTCCTCCCGAGCCCATTTTCCTGTCTTCTTCTCTTTTCTTAATCCGCACCCCTTGACTTCATGACCCCGCTGTTTTGTCCGGCTGGCTCCGGCCTGATCCTACAGAGATATTAGGAGAAAAGAACAAAGATCCTAGTTATAATACTATCAGTTCATTGGCCTATATTCTCTCCCTTTCATGTTTTAACAATTGAAGATGCTAATTTTTCCAGCAGGATCATTTAAAAATTTGAATCAATTTATTATTATTATCATTATCAATATCTTCATTATTTTATAGTGCAAAGCTCAGACTCAAGGTCTGTTTCATGCTAAGCTAACACTGTCACTGAGCTTTTTCTCTAGCTTTCAGTCCACAGTTTTACAAAACCTGTCTTTTGGTCCTGCGCTGCCAGTGTGTAGAGGTTCTAATTTTAAATCCTGGAGAAGAAGCACCTTCAGGGTTTAAAGACTGAGTGGATGGAGCCCTGAGACCTCCTTTATCAAGAAAGACTCTGCTTGTTTGTGAATTATATATTGAATTTTTGTTTACTTTTTTAAAAAATCCATGCTACTTTTAGAAAGCCTGGGAACTACCCCATTAATGCTAAAATGATATATCTTAATAGTAGAAAATTCAAGCATGTGGACAAATTTCTGGATGAAAGTGGAAGGAAGTCATCTGTGCGTGACGTGTTCCTCCACTGTTTAATGAATAACTTGTTCCTGATGTCCATTAATATCAAATAGTGCACATGGTTTCAGATGGTGAGTGTGGCACTTTTACCGTCTGAGTAAAGTTATTTCCGGGGTTAAGTTCTGCTGTAGTTTAGATGGTCCAGTGTATCCCAACTCCTGCCCTAATGTTTGGTCCCTGCAGTGGTGGTGGTGCGTGAAATCACCAGAAGGCAAAGTCGAGTCTTGTGCAATTTTAGGGTGGGATCTCAAAGGAAACGGTGAGACCCCAGCCCCACTGTCTCTTGCTTCAAATGTTTTATGCAAAAAATTATAGTATTACTAGGAAATGAGTTAAACTAGATTAGTAAATGGAAATATACTCTTTTCATATCATGGTACATGGTGTATTTGGCATTGTTATTCTTTTTTTTTTTTTTTTTTTTTTTGCTTTTGAGACAGGGTCTCGCGTTGTAGTTCAGGCTGGCCCTGAGCTCACTATGGTGCCCAGGCAAGCCTCCGCGAACTCAGCAATCCTCCTGTCTCTGCCTCCTGAGTGCTGGGATTACAGGCGTGAGCCACCATGCCCGGCATTGTGGTATGCGGTGTTGATTGTTGGTGGGCGTGTCTCCACGCCCAGCATTATATGTGGTTACGGGGATTGAACTCAGGACCTTGCACTTGCGAGGCAGGCGCCGGAACCACTGAGCTAACCCTCCGGCCCTTGGCATTGTTATTCTTCAATCATTTTTGTTGTGAAAAATTATTTTTTCATAGGACCACCCTTATATTTTTATTAATATCTACTTGAGCTATATTAAAATAAAAATTTAAAAAGTCCTGGTAGGCTTAAAAATACACGCTAAAACGCAGATAAACTCTTTTTAAGGGTCAGAGAGAACCCTGCAAAGAAGCCACAGGAGTGGGGAGAAGAATGAATTTGAAGGAGAGAGGAGAAGGGAAACCCAGGGGGAAGGTCAATCCAGGCAGGAGCTGAGAAGTCCCCTGGGGCAGGGGCAGTCAGTGGGAACAGCGGGGATGGGTACTGGTGATTGTGGATGAAGACAGGAAATCCAGTATAAATTCTGGAAACCAAATTAAGGAGTGCTAACAAAACATTGCATAATGCGTACAGGCCACACAGATGCTGTTTTGTCTAAGGTCTCGTGCTTCGGGGCTTTGTGTTCAGTATTCTATACAGCTGTGTTTCCTGTGGGTCTCTTATCTTCTATTGTCTTCTCTTTTCTTCTCCTCTTGTGCTCCTTTCTGCATCTGTCTCCACTTTTCCTTAGTTTTATTTCAAAATATTAAGAAAAGTTCCAGATTTGAGTTGCAATTCCACCTGCAGCCACTAGATGGAAGTAAAGTATATGATTTTATTTTTCCATACAGCTATAAAATATTTCTGAAAAAAACATCTGCTCAAATTTAGTCAGAGTTACCTAGTTATAAAAGCGAGATGCTGGGCCAGAGGGTTAGTCCATTGGTGCTGGCGCCTGCCTCACAAGCACAAGGTCCTGAGTTCAATCCCCGGTAACCACAAACAATGCTGGGCGTGGTGACTCACGCCCACCAGCCATCAATACCACATACCACAGTGCCGGGCGGGGTGGCTCACGCCTGTCATCCCAGCACTCGGGAGGCAGAGGCAGGAGGATTGCTGAGTTCCAGGCTTGCCTGGGCTACATAGTGAGCTCAGAGCCAGCCTGAACTACAAAACGAGACCCTGTCTCAAAAAAGAAAAAAAAAAAGCGAGATGCTTTTTCTTTGATAGTCTAGAAATATCAAAAGTCAAAAGGAGAGGCTGACATAATGACAGTGTCTACATTGCTTCTGCAAGTGACTACTTTTCTTCCGTGCAATTTAAATGTATGTATAGATATGTTTTGTGCTTCATAGGCACCGAGAAAACAATATTTAGTTTGCTAACTTATTTTACCATTATGTCATAAGCAGTTTTATATACTTTTAATTTTAATTTCTGTATACTAATTGTACATATTTATGGGATACAGTGTGGTAATTTGATACATGAATATAGCATGTAAATGTCAAATCAGTAATTAACATTTCCATCGCCTAAAGCATTAATTATTCTAATTATCAGTATCATTGTTTTATGCTGGAAGTGGTCAAGCTCCTCTCTCCTAGTTCTTTATAAGATATTCAATATGTTGTTTATAATTCTATTTTAAAATCTGAATGGAAATTTATCATTGTGTATTCTTTACACACACTTATGTCCACCTATCAGTACAGACAAAGCTTTTACAAGTCAGCAAGAACAAGTAGACAGCACATAAATACTTGCTCACATCTCCGGTCCTATGAAACATGTACTCGTAGAATTTTATTCATGGGCAAAGGAAATGAACATTTTTAGCCAGGTCTGGTGGCATGTGCCTGTAATGACAGCATTTGATTGGAAGCATGATTGCAATTTTGAATCCAGGTTGGGCAATTTAAAGATTTAGCGAAAATTTAAAATTTTTTTTAAAAAGTGTGTGTGTGGTGCCGGGCGTGGTGGCTCACGCCTATCATCCCACCACTTGGGAGGCAGAGACAGGAGGATTGCTGAGTTTGAGGCTTGCCTGGGCTACACAGTGAGCTCAGGGACAGCTTGAACTACAAAGCGAGACCCTGTCTCAAAAAAAAAAAAAAATGTGTGTGTGTGTGTGTGTGTGGCTCTGTGTGAAGGCCCTAGGTACAATCCCAAGAACAAAACAGAAAGGAGCCTTTAAGACTCTAGACCCGCTCCACGGTTGCTTCAGAATGGGCTCAGCTCAGACCTGGTGGGCACACTTGTGACCTGTGAGCGGGTCCCCCACTGTTGCCCGGCCGCACTGATGCTGCCTTTCACTCTGCAGCAGCGCTGTCCTCATGGTTCTACTTCCAAACCTGGAAAGTGGAAGCAGGCTGGACATATTCCTGGATGGAGGCTGATGTACATACAAACGGATTTTTCTTTGATTATTAATCAATCCGATTTAAAAGAGAAAGAAGAAAAAGAATGGTCTGCAGATGGAGCCCTTAGAATTAAAATAAGTGCAAATGATGCTATTTTTGTATTAATTTGCTGCTTATTTTTGTATTAATATGTTTGCAATACATAATAAGTCCATTCATCATGATCCATTGGCATATATGCTTAACACATCTTGGCCCTTTTTTATTTCCCTTCCTCTGCCCTCCTTCCTGTTTCCCCCGCCCTAAGATCCATGCACACTACCTCCACTTCCTGTCATTCATCCTCTATTTTGCTCTTGAATTATTTATACTTTAGTTTTCTCATCTGAGAGAAATCATGTGATACTTAAGCATCTGTGACTTATTTCCCTTGGCGTTATGAACTCATGGGGGGGGGCAATTTTCCTACAAATTTGCCATGATTTCCCTCTAAGCAACGCTTGATTGGTATGTGCATACGTTTAAGGAAATTGAAAACTATGGATGCTCAGAGTGACAAGGGTCACTTCCAGGGGCTTCTGGGAGTCCCTGTAAATGTTGAAAGTTGAGCCCGTGTGTGTGTGTGTGTGTGTTCCCCTTACGTCAGCCAGTGACCTGAGGAATCGCAGCCCCTTTCTGGTGAGGATCTCAGAACTGCCACGAATGGAGCCCCCTGCTTGCCAGGCTCTGTGGCCTCCCCTCCAGCCTTCTGTCTTCTGGGAGGCACTGCACCCTCCTACTATGTCTCAGGAGCTTAAGCTCATACCAAACTGAAATCTGAGACAGTGCCACAGTTTTCCTTCATGAAGGTGTGCTAGGACCTGATGAAACAAACCGGGGCTTCCCAGTCCACACAAATCCAGTACAGGAGGGATGTGCATCGTGTCACTTGGGTTTTCTGAAATTAAATTCATTGGAACTGTTGCCACCACCCACTTGGGTGGTGTTGCCGTGGTGACAAGTCACATGCCAGAGGCACTTGAGAGCCCCTGTCCATCCCCTCCCTGCCATGAGCGGCTCCAGTGTGAAGGACTTGTGTGGGCATCACTGTATCTCTTGACTACAGTGCCAACAGACGGAGTGTGCCCAGTGCGATCTGCCAGTGGTGTCATGTTGTATCTTTGGATGTTCTCCTGCCCCAAGATGAGCCCCCATCCCATAGGCATGGGCACCCACCTTGCCCATGGGGGGATCTAGGCTTGGGCTTTTCTTTTGTTGTGTCATCATTACTTGTTCTTTTTTTTTTTTTTTTGAATAAGGACTTCTTTAATGTTACATTGCAGGATTTCATTTCTTTAATTGGTACACTTTATTGGTACATTACATATACACATCACAAGTACCATCCACACTGAGAATTTGTACCAGTATATGACAAAACTTAATTCTCATTTTCCCCTTCCCCTCCCCACTCTACCTCCCCCTACCCCTATACACACAAGCATTGTTTCCTTTTTTTAACATTAATTTTTTTCTTTCTTCATTATTTACCCCAAGCCCCATTACCCTTTGAATATTTACTATTTCACAATATCAGTCATGCATTCTAGAACACATTTATAACTTCAGTTTCTCATATCAGAGAAAATATACAATATTTGCACATCTGTGACCTATTTGTTTCACAAATCTAACCTCTAATCCTAGTTTTTTGAGGAATCCCCACACTGATCTTGTGTATCCTGGTCCTGTAGGATGGTGATGTTCTGAGAATTATTTTCCAGTTCTTTAAAACTCTGTCTCTTTGTTTCTCATCATAAACCTTTTCTTTTTAACTATACAGAGAGAAAAAGGAATCATAACAATTGTAAAGGGCGGAGATACTCTTTAAAATACTATTGGCGATTTTTGGAAAATACCCTACACGTTCATTTTATGGCAAAAAATCTGCCTTCAGGAAGGAATAATCTAGCGAGTCTGATGTTCACTTTCTCCTTTCCTAGGATTTGTATCACACAAATGAATGTTCTTAGAGAACAAATAGTAATGAGTCCTGCAAAGGAAAAGTAGAGTATAGAGACTTGCCCCATTTCCTTTGCTCTTTTGAAAACTCTTGGTGAAGTTGGAAGGTACAATCTCATGGACTCCTCTCTCCTGCAGTCACCCTGGGTATCTTCCTTTTCTATTTGTCCCACCAAGAAACCAGTGAGCTAGAGGAAAAGGTCACAGTGTAAATTTCAATCCAGCCAAGGACAAGTAATTCCATTTGCATGAATGTCAGCGGAGTGTCTATGCTTTGTTTGCCAGGTTAACTTAAAAATTATTGTATGTATTTATTTTCTATAAGAACTATCACAGATTTAGTGACTTAAAGCTCACAGGGCTGCACTCCCCAAAATGTGTAGTGGAAGAATTCGCCCTGCCTCCATGTCTTTCGGGTTCTGGGGTCATCAAGTGTTCCTTGATTTGGGGCATCTAAGTCCAGTTTCTACTCTAATCTTAACACAGTCCCTTACTTTTCTTAATTTTCTCTTCTGTTTGTTTTAAGGATATGGGGCTTAGAGATCAGTCAGATAATCTGAGATGATTTTATCTTGAGATCTTTAACTGAATTGCATTTTGAAATAAGATTATATTGACTGTTTTCAGGGATTAGGGTACCACATATTTTTTTGGGGGGTGCCACTCAATCACTATACACTAAGTATGCATCGATTTCCAAAATGTCATAATATTCCATTTAAAGCCATAAAGACCTTCTTATATCCTTTATTATGTGTCCACTGAAGATTGCAAGGTTATAGTTCACGTACTATTCTTCATCAATGAACCTATGTGATGAGATAGTGATTACATGATGGTTGTTAAAAGAACTCTTCAAGACTCCTCATTGCTATGATATTTAGGTGAAAGAAAAAAAAATCAGTCATTCGTTTTCATGATCATGTTTTCATAAACCTCTAGAAATCAAACTTGCTGTGGTCATTAAGCCATAGTAAGCTTTGTGTGGAGCTTTATCTTGGATTACGAGATGACTGTGTGTCTTCTAGAGTGAGATAAGAGGTACTGAGTAGAACTCCTCAACACAAGTCACCAGTACGAACAAAATTATTTTTAAAGTGAATTTCAATGGAAGGCCTTTTCAGCAGAATGCTTTTGAACTTGAACTCAACTTGAAGCTGAACTGAACTTTCTAGTTATTACATATTTACTTAATTATATAATGCAGTATGAAGCTTTTTGGTCTAGTCTGGGTTCTTGTCAATCTTTTATCTCCCTTTACTTAGATGGCCAAAATAGATTTCTTAGGGCTTTTTCATGTATAATTTTGTTGTACTTTTCATGCCTTCCTATTGATTGTGCATATTAAATTTTCTATTCATTAACCTAACACAGCATGAGATTATGATTTTCTTGTTTAATTTCTGTAGACCTGTTTAATTTCTGCTACCTCTATTTCCTCTTTTCCTATGCTCTTCAGACTATTAAATCCCTGGCTGTTTCTAGCTTTCACTAATGTCCTCTGTTGGAGGTCAGTGGAAGCTACTTGTCTCTCTCTCTTTCTCTCTCTCTCTTTCTATGTATTTATCTATCTTTCATACACACACATGGAGAATATTTTGGGTTCTATGAAACAATGGTGCCAATGGTATTATTTATTCATTCAATGATTTATTGAACTGTGGCTCAGAGTGCTACTTCTTTTTTTGACAGTGAGCATCTTAACAGATGTGAGCTGGTACTTTTTATTTTCCAGCTCCCTCAAATATTTCCACCTGAATTTTTTACTGTATTCACTGGGAAGACAAATCGAAGCTGTTGTTCCATCCTTGCCAGGGCTAGCACAGTGTGGGTGTCTAGTGGATTTGTGACTAAGGGGTGTAATTTTACTTTAATAATTGAGACCATATTGCTCCTGGGATGGAAGATTCTCAAAGATTTGTGGACAGGTTATGCAAATACTGAGGGCAGGCAAACATAAATTCCTTTATTATCTGTCTATGTATCTGGCTGCACGTGTGTTCTTTGGAGAATAACAAATGGAGATAGATGGTTATAGAATTTGCATGGTTGGGTTGTTATCTTTTCTTTAAATCCACCAGATTTCAGGTAGAAACCTAATTTAGTGACTATGTTAAATGGGTGAAGAAAGGTTCGGTTTGACTTAGTTGTTAACAAAGTGTAACTTTTGATTGGCAATCTCTTCCAAGATAATGTATTTTTATGAAGGGAACAAACTCTAGGAAAAATATTACTTTTCTCCCAGTGTGACTCTTAAAAATATTGTCAGTAGTAAAATGGTCTCTATGCCTTTTGGGTATAATTCACCAAAGCAAGCAGTTGTAAAATTTAAGTATATTGGGTCAAACTTCTATTTTATTGAGTACATTTACTATACATGAGGATTTGACCTAGGGCATGTGGCTTACCGTGCTAAAGAACGTGTCCTCCCAAGTTTATGAAGAGTTATCTTCTTATCAAGGAAAAATGCATGTACCCATAATGGCTATCATTTTTAAAGGACAGGTTTGATTGAAATTCATGAGAATTTTACGAAGAAACGTCTGTTCTCTTCCAGAGAGCTGCCTGGCCCATTAGAATTGTTTGTGTGCTCACAGCTGCTTGCTTCTGCAAGATTTTCATTTCCCCTACTGAGGTGTTTCTTCCACAGTGAAGGTCATTGTTCTGAGCTAGGTAGTATTCACCTGAATAAATCCATGTTTCTGGAGAAAATGAACCAAGTAAACTTTAATGGCAATACATCTTTTATTGTAGTAAACATTTAAATTAAGAAACTACTACAATAAAAGATGCATTACCATTAATCCTCCTCAAAATACTTCCCCTTTCTTTGAACATAGTGCATAACTTTTTTGTCAAAGTCATAGGGATCAGGTTCTGGGCCTCTGCACTGATCTATGTCTCCAGCTTTTATTTTCATTTATTTATTTATTTTTGAGACAAGGTCCTGCTTTGTAGTTCAGGATGGTCCTGAGCTCATTATGTAGCCCAGGCAACCCTGGAACTCAGCAGTCCTCCTGCCTCTGTCTCCCGAGTGCTGGGATGACAGGCGTGAGCCACCATGCCTGGCACTGTGGTATGTGGTACTGATTGTTGGTGGGTGTGAATCACCACTCCCAGTACTGTTGTGTGTGGTTACCAGGAAAGTGAACCAGATACCTCACATTTGCTAGGCAGGTGCCAGAACCACTGAGCTAAATCTCCAGCCTTCCTCAGCTTTGCTTTTAACTTTTAGTTTGAGGATAGGGTCTTACAAAATTGCTAAAATTGTCTCATTTTTCTAAAAGCATTAATTTGAAATGGTTTTAAAAATTATACAGTTCAAAAAGTTTTATAACAGGAAACTGTAGTCTATATATCCTCTCATGCCCTTTTTTTAGAAGAAAGCTAATTTCAACAATTTTATCTGCTTCCACTTTTTATTTCTACATAAAAGAGCCTGTTAGCTATTCCTTCATCCTCTTCTGGTTACATCTTTATTAGTAGCTTTTAAAACAGCTTTACATGTACATTTGTTTACATGCATTAACATTTTAAGTGTAAATGGCATTTAAAACATTGACATATACATTAATATCAGTGTGAATGCTAAGATACATATAGTAAAAGTACCACATGAAATTGATCATTTTGGGTATTTTCAAGTCTGCAGCTCATTGGCAAAGAGTGTGTTCTTACAGTTATGGAGCCATCACTATTCTCTGTCTTCAGAGCTTTTCAGACTCACAGAGTGCAACTTTGTGCTTCTAGTTCTTTTTTTTTTTTTCTTTTTGAGACAGGGTCTCGCTTTGTAGTTCAGGCTGGCCCTGAGCTCACTATGGTGCCCAGGCAAGCCGCCGCGAACTCAGCAATCCTCCTGTCCCTGCCTCCCGAGTGCTGGGATTACAGGCGTGAGCCCCCACGTCCGGCATTGTGGTATGCGGTGTTGATTGTTGGTGTGCGTGTCTCCATGCCCAGCTTTATATGTGTTTACCGGGGATTGAACTCAGGACCTTGCGCTTGCAAGGCAGGCGCCAGAACCACTGAGCTAACCCTCCGGCCCTGTGCTTCTAGTTCTTAATTTTTAATTTGGTATTAGTTTACAAATTTCCTACGTGAAATATGAACATCAGGAATAATCCTCCTGTGCCGCTGGGGTGAGGACTGGAATGAGGTAAAATGTCAAGAGGGCAAAACCTGAGGGAGACTGTTCTCCAGTGGATCTGAACTGCCCCTGAGGCCCATTGTGAGTCTCCATCGCCAGCCTAGAGCGCTGTGGCCGGTGGCGGAACCCTTAGCACGCAGCCCAGGGGAAGGGACTGAGGGCGTGGGGGCGTGGCCTCGAAGAAGACTTGGAGACCTTTGGCCTCTTGATCTCTCTCTGCTTCTCAGCTGACATGCGGTGAGCAGATACCCTCTGTTGCACGGTTGCCTTCTGATGTGCTGCCTTACCCTAGGCCCAGATATAGTGGGCCCGGCCGTCATGGACTGAAACCCGTATAACTGTCAGCTAAAACACATTTCTCCTCCACGTGAGGTGACTGGTTACTCTAGGTGTTGTCACAGCACCCAAAAGTTAAGATCCCTTTAGAGTTGTGCTCTGGTTGCCTCTCTAGCGTTACCCCCCACCCCCGCCACTACAACCCTAACCCCAGTCTCTCAGCACAATCCACACTGTCTTTAAAAGTTAAATCAATATTTAGTGTTTGTGTAATTGCGTGCAAATATTGCCCTCATCTATGCAACTCTGTTTACATATCCTATTGCTTTCAATCTCACCTTCCCCTCGGGCAACCATATTATTTATTTGATTGATGTTAGATCCTATGGAGAACTATGGCTTCCAATATACTCAGCTTGTCAGATTTTTGCCTTCGTATTTCTCTCCTCTTGAAACAGGGCTAGGCTTTTGACTAAAGAATGGAGCAGAAGGGATTCTGAGGTGAGGTCATAAGAAACTTTGCGGCTTCAGCCTAGATGTCTTGAGCTGAGGGAGGCTGGTGCTAGGGCTGAATTATGGCTACGCAGGGATGGCTGCAGTGGGTGGTGCCCTTGTCACTGTCTACACTCCACAGGTTGTGTAGACAAAGACTCCAGAGGCCATGCAGTGAAGGAGTCCCAGGCAGCGTGACAATGCCTGCTCGAATCAAGGTAAGGTCTTATTCTACTATAATTTTTAAAAATGAAGACATTTTTAAAATATAGTGCGAACCCTAACATATTGGTTAGATACTAAATAAAAACAAAAGAATGGAATATTGCACACACTTAGAAAATGATTATGATTACTTTGATGAACTGGGAAAATGGCACAATATACCTGTACGATCAGTAAGCAACCACTCTGACTCAAAGATGGGAAGGGTAACAAGGCGCCCACCAGCTGAGGCTAAGCGAAGGGATCTTAAACTTACACCTCCTCACCTAGAGAAAGAAGATTCCAGTTCCAGGCTGTCCTCTGGCACCAAGTTTATAGAAAGGGGTTGGCACGTTCAGGGTCTCATTCAACTTTATTAGTCCTCTAACAATGTGTACTTACTATCGTTTGTGTCTCTATCGGGTGAGACAGCCTCACAATAGTAAGCAAAACTACATCGCAGTGCTTTTTTTTTTTTTGAGACAGGGTCTCGCTTTGTAGTTCAGGCTGGCCCTGAGCTCACTATGGTGCCCAGGCAAGCCTCGAACTCAGCAATCCTCCTGTCTCTGCCTCCCGAGTGCTGGGATAACAGGCATGAGCCACCACGCCCGGCAGTTTTTAATAATTTTATAAGAGCTTTTAACATTCTTATGCTAGTTTAATATTTTATTGAGAATTTGTGTATCCATATTTATAAGGAATATTGATCTATAACTTCTGTGTGTAAAGTATTTCCTAGGCTTTTTATCAGAATGCAGCTTATTGTTTTCTTTTGAGACAGGGCCTCGCTTTGTAGTTCAGGCTGGCCCTGAGCTCACTATGGAGCCCAGGCAAGCCTCGAACTCAGCAATCCTCCTGTCTCTGCCTCCCGAGTGCTGGGATGACAGGCGTGAGCCACCACGCCCGGCATCGCAGTGCTTTTTTGATTTAAAAACTCTTAAGTAGTGACACGATTAAAATATATTTAGTTTAATGGTCTAGGCATGCATTCTCAGATCTTCAATCTGTTTTTTAAAAATTAGCTTAAAAAATTTTCCTCTTGGGCTGGAGGGTTAGCTCAGTGGTTCCAGCGCCTGCCTCGCAAGCGCAAGGTCCTGAGTTCGATCCCCAGTAAACACATATAATGCTGGGCATGGAGACACACACACCAACAATCAACACCGCATACTACAATGCCAGACGTGGTGGCTCACGCCTGTAATCCTAGCACTTGGGAGGCAGAGACAGGAGGATTGCTGAGTTCGCGGCGGCTTGCCTGGGCACCATAGTGAGCTCAGGACCAGCCTGAACTACAAAGCGAGACCCTGTCTCAAAAAGCAAAATGAGGTTGAGAGGACAGTTCAACTGTAGATATTCTTAAAGTATGAGGCCCTGAGTTCTGCCTCCAACACACACACACACACACACACACACACAAACACACATGCAAGCACACACTTTCTGAATAAGAAGGACATCTGTTCAAGTAAGTAGGAACATTTATTCCAGATTCCTTAATCCACATATTAGATTAAATTTTCTGCATAGAGGATGAATGTTTTCTAAGAGACATCCAAGAGGTTTCTTTGTAGGCTGATCTTCCCAGAGCAACACAACACCTATTAGCAGAGAG
>PVIC010011140.1:0-41960 GCA_004025085.1 Thryonomys swinderianus
GCTGTGCTTTTGAATGTATCAGTTGATAATTAAATGATTAAAATAGGCAAGATTCAACAACTGCCAGCATGCTAATCATAAAAACCATGTTGTAAGATTCAAATAAAATGATCTGTGGTCGGTTATCAGTGGCATTTGTGACAAGTCTGCACAAGGGAATCACTGGTGAGGACAGACTTCTTCATCACTGTTGTAACAAAGGTTCCCCTCAATAAAACTTCATCTGCAAGACCCCCCTTAAGGTGCACACAGCCAGGAACACATGCTCCCAGCTAACGCTCCTTCTCCTGCTTCACAAGAATAGAAACAATTGATATGATCATTATTTTCACAGACTAACTCTTCCATGATAATTTCCACAGCAATTTTAATAAAATGAAAATGGGAACCCAATTTATTAAAAACTCATCCTTTTTTTCATTTTCTCATTTTCAATTTAATTGGAGCATTAACATGAGTCTGAGAATAGGAAGAAATTGAATTAAAAACTTGAAAAAAATCTCTTAAACGCCCCTGTGTTATCCTGCCTGTGTATTTGCTACCCTCAATCTGCAGAGAGCTAATTTTCTGTAGAATCAGGCCAGCACTGTGGAGACTGAGGCCCTTTCTGGTCATGTGCAAATTCCAGAGTGCCCCTTTTAAGGGAAAATATGTTCATGGGTCCAGCAGTATGAAATGAGATTATTTTTATCCTCATGTTATTTACATAATGCACAGAAAAGTACATATAAACTCTCTTTCAAGCCACAGGATTCTGCTGTCTAAAAGGCTTTGCCAACTAAAAGCAAACAATTGCAAAAGCACCGATAACCTCAATTGTCGAGAAATGAAATGAAATGGCTGTCTGTGGGACCAGGCATGGCCTGTCCCATCTATGTCAACGTGCCCATGCAAGTCATTGGACTGAAGTCAAACATATCTGCTCCTTCCGGGCTCCGTGAGAACCTCCCTCCCTGCAGTTCGCAGGGATGTCATTTGGAGTTCACACGGCAGGGATGCATCATTTGCCTCCTAAATCTACCTCTGTTCTTTTCTCATTAGCCGAGGACAATTACAGTAGCCCTATTTGACTGCTGGCAAGCCATTTATAAACCTAATTACAAACTTGAACACTGGAACTGTGAGAAAGGATTGGGAAATAAAATAGTCATCCCGGCAATTTAGAGTATGCTATTTTTAATTTTTAAATGATTAGCAACAATGTTTAAATATTTAAGAAGTTCTACAGAGAACACAAAGACCTCAGAAACTTGTCCTTGGACTTTTGCTTATAAAACCAGGTCTAAAATAGTTTTGGGAGAGACCTCTTTCTCACCTGTAGAGTTTCCATTTCCCTTTGGAGGAGTGTGTTAGTCAAGTGCATGTCTCCTTAGCTGCCAGACAAGGTGCTGGTCCTTCCATTATCTGCATAAACTCACCTGACACACCTGTGTGGTTTCTTATTTCAACATGAAATGTGAGGGTCCATGATGCATTTGAGTGACAACCTGTATACGCTGTTGAGGACAAATGCAGTATATTAAACACTTTTCCATTTGCTGAGACAAAATACCCAACACCCAAATTTAAATAAAGAAAGATTTATTGTACCTCACAGTCTATAGACGTTTCAGTCCATAGTTGGCTGGTTCCTAGGCAGGTGGCATGGTAGAGGCGTATTAAAGAGGAGAAACAGTCCGTGGCAGAGCAGACAGGAAGCAGCAAGCCTCCCTTTCCCTTTTATTTCATCTAGGCTACCAGGCCTTTAGGAGGTGACACCTACACCCAGGACAGGCCTTTCCATTTTCCACACTCATAGCTGTGCTAACCCAGGGGACTAATTCAGTACCACACA
This sequence comes from Thryonomys swinderianus, assembly GCA_004025085.1. Taxonomy (NCBI): domain Eukaryota; kingdom Metazoa; phylum Chordata; class Mammalia; order Rodentia; family Thryonomyidae; genus Thryonomys; species Thryonomys swinderianus. The sequence continues at coordinate 1,835 of PVIC010011140.1, forward strand.
CTCATAAGCCCCATATCACACACCCTGCATTCCAGCCAGCTCCGATAAATCTTACCCTGGGGGGGGATCTAGGCACAAGCCATATTATCTAAGAAAATTAAAATCTGATGGCAAGAACTGTAATCCATACAATATAATCCAGTATCCACTCTTGGCTCAAGTACAAAGATCTTAAGATGATTGCTGATGTTTTCTGTGTATTTTTCAACAGTAAGAGACAGACACAGATAAGAAGCTAAAATATGATTAAACATACATCATTCCCTGCCTTCAAGTTTGTATTTATAATTTATCACCTCTCAATGGGCCCTAAAGGAAAGGTATGACTTCCTTCCTGTTTTGAAAGTTAATTTATGTTCATTGTATCTGAAACAAGGAAAATGCTATTTCAATTTTCACTTCTAACTAGTTTCTTGGATCTCCAGTATAAAATGACAGTTCCTCAGGTAGGCCAGTGCAGATGGCAATGAAGAAAAAAACAGACCTAAAAGAAAATCTTGGATCTATCATGTGATAATCACATAGGATGAAAATTACAAGGCCAGCCTTGCAAATGGGTAATTTAAATCAAATAATGTGTGACTCACCTAGCATGATGCCTGGCAGGTTATAAACATCATGCAAAGACTAGCAATTGTTCTGCCACCAAAATTAGCCACTTCAGCAATAGCATTCAGGTAAATGGTGCTAAAGACAGGCCTTAAACAGAAATATTAACTAAAACATAAAAATAACACAAGGACAATTGTCCAAATATGAGCTCCACCATGTAGGGATATTCATCTTCTTGCTTCCATCTTATCCATCCTGCACCAGCATATCCTTTATGTAAAGCAAGTGCATATTAATTATTTGTGGAGCTGAGGAAATTGTATTACAACAGACGCCCCTTTGGAAACACCACAGGCTCTCTTATTCTCGGCCCTCTCACCTTCCTGCTGATTTGGGCCATGGCGATGAAGCTGGAGCCAGCCCCGCAGCTACAGCTTTTCATACCTAACAACGAATTTCCTGCATGACAGAAACTGTCTCCGGTCAAGGATCTTTTTCTATTTCACCTAAATGGAAATCATTTTAGTATTCTTAGATGAAAAGTAAAGTCAGTGCCAAGAACGAGGACCTTGGATACTAAATATCTGGCTCGAATCTCCAACCCACGTGCACCAGCTGTGTGGCCTTGAGGCGGCACCAATAGCCAACTGCTGAAGTGACTCAGAGGGTGCTGTGGGGGGAAGAAGCCAGAGAGATGTTCTACCAGAAAGTGAAATCAATTTACAAAACAGTCCATGAATTAGTTTCATCTAAGATAAAGAGAAATAAGCCCAGATTGATCTACTTCTAGGGTTTGTTAAAGGGTCAAATCAAAGCACTTAAAAAAATTATCCCTATCCAGAAATAACACGGGATTTTTCCTTATCCTGGATAGTGCCATTGTATTCCAGTGATAAGTGCGGCTGATCGTAATAAATCTGTGAAACCATTTAAAAGAAAGATTGAAACACTAATAAAGAAGCAGGGGGTAGGGTCAGAAATGAGTGCTATTGAAGCAAAATGTGTTTTATCTCAGAATATTTCTACGTAGTATGGTTTTAGAATTCAGTTGGTGCATTAGCTTTTTTTTTTTTTTTTTTGGATCTGTCTGCCTCCCTCCAAAAAACAAAACCCCTAGGCAAAGCGTTGTTTTGCTCACTTTGCAACTTACAGAAAACAAATAAAAGAATGGCAGTGGGGGAAAGGAAGGTCAGTTTGTTCTTTTTTTTGTGGAGAAAAAGGGTTGTAAGCATGGGCTATTCCTGTTAATCATTTGGCCTCTCAAAAATAAATGATTCATAGAGTTCCAAACACCTTGCTTTATCAGAAGGAAAAACTAGCGGGAAAACATGCTGAATTCAGACAATAACAAAGACTCAACAGATCAGCATGCTCAGCCCCCCTCCCCCAAACTCTGGCTACAGCAAGGACAGCCCCTCCATCAAAGCCCCTTGGCCCAATGGGCACAGCCAATCAGTATAATAACTATTCCAGAGCCTGGCAACTTTACTTTTTCAAGGGAAAAGGGCCAGAAAAACAGAGTCCAGAGACTGGTTCAGGAAGCAACTGTGGAGTTCTGGGTTGGTCTGGAGGCTCCAGATGTCTGTGTGAGGGATAGAGATGAAAGTGTCAGGGGGACAAGTTTCTGTGGAGTAAAAAGCACGTGGACCCCAGTTCTCAGTGGCTGATTTTTTTCTAGTAAGATTTGTGATATGTTTGCACACAAGCAGTGCCTATTTTCCAAATATTCTCTATTAACCATAAGTGATTATAATAAGAAAAAAGCAAATAACCATCATATTTTAAAAGGCCACTCTGGGTAATGTTCATGAGATTTTAGTCTGCATTGCTTTTCAGTTCAAGAAACTCCATCTTCTTCTGCCATAAATTAATCTCTTGGCACCACTGTTTGCTGTGGAATCCCTAGCTCCTTCCATAGATCCGCAGACAATTGGTTTTACTATCTGGCTTTCTTCTAGAATGATGTAAACCTTATTCTAAAAGTGGGGGGTAACCCTACCTGCCATCTTCTCCTAATGAAGATAGAAAGGATGAAGAACCTGGTACACGGGTTAAGACTCCTTCAAAGTGCATACGTGTCTACAAAGCTGTGGTTGGTAACTAAGGCAAGGCTTTGGTAGAAGGACGAGTGCTCCAGCACCATCTCTTCCCCAGGATTTCCACTTTTGTCCTAGAGCTCTGGAGGTACCAAGAACTCAGTCTTCCACCCCGAGGAGTTTCACCCTTGAAAGTGATTTCAGAGAATGGTCAGTCCATGGGAATGGGTGGAACAGCTTTACTGAACTTAGATATTTTGAAAAGAGAGAGAGAGAGAGAGATTATGTGCAAATATATTAATAAAGACCCAAGGAAACCAATGGACAACTTGTGATAAGTACACATTTGTTGGTCCTCAACTTGGATGCACCAAAATCAGAGCCCCTGGGTGAGACGGAACTGTGCTTATTTTCCTGTCTCAGCCCTCCAGGGATTCTGGAAGATGCCAAAATAAGAGAAGTGATGAACTCAGCAGAGCCCTCATTAACCTAATGAGACTAGCTACCTCTGTGCCAATGGAGAGAGGAGACAAGCCCAGAAGACAGAAGCTCACTCCAAGTTTCCCTCTTAATGGTAAGAGAGAGAGTTCCCTATTTATGCTATCGGAGACCATATATTTCTTCCCTACTGAATAACTTTTCAGAACACACACAAAGAAAAGATGAGTGACATTTTAAAAGTAACTCTGGGTCAGGGAATAAATCTACTTTTTGTATTTGTCCTCCTCATGCTTATCAGGGCCACTTTTTCTAAAAGTTGAATTCACTTTAGTCAAAGATGGTGGTTAACTACTTCGTTCCCATGGAGTAAAATCTGAGCTATTAAGAAGAAAACTCAAGGGCCAGAGATTTAGCTCAGTGGTTCTGGCGCCTGCCTCACAAGCACAAGGTCCTGAGTTCAATCCGGTAACCACATAGAATGTTGGGCTTGGTGACTCATGTCCACCAGCAATCAATACCACATACCACAGTGCCGGGCGTGGTGGCTCACGCCTGTAATCCTGCACTCAGGAGGCAGAGACAGGAGGATTGCTGAGTCTGAGGCTTGCCTGGGCTACATAGTGGGCTCAGGGCCAGCCTGAACTACAAAGCAAGACCCCGTCTCAAAAAAAAAAAAAAAAAAAAAGAAGAAGAAGAAGAAGAAAACTCAAGCCGTAAATTTCCCTCCAAACAATTTCTCTACATCACTGAAACATTTTGAATTCTATGCCTCAAAGGGACTCAGCAGCTTTGACTAAAGAAACAAAAGCATCTCTACCCCTCCCAGCTGTTTCCTGTATCAGAAGCTCCTGTATCAGCCACGTCAAGTTTCAGGCCCAGACATTCTGCTGTGGCTGACCTGGAATGGGTCTGTCCATCTATATCTCACTGAGTGAGACAGATCATCTGTTGAGGAACCTTGTCTTCCATGTGAAATAGCACAGATGCCTGGCGTACACTTGACTGTAATATTAACCAAGAAGAGATCCCACAGTCATACTTTCCATTGTCAGAAATTCCCACTTTATAGAATGGAAATTCTGTACTTAAGCTCTCTAACCACACTTATCAAAAAAATTTCATCTTTTAGCCAGGTGTGGTGGCTCACGCCTATAATCCCAGCACTCGGGAGGCAGAGACAGGAGGATCGCTGAGTTCGAAGCTTGCCTAGGCTACATAGTGAGCTCAGAGCCAGCCTGAACTACAAAGTGAAACCCTGTCTCAAAAAAAAAAAATTCATCTTTTAGCATGAAAATTATTTTGCATCTTTAAAATACAACCACAGGCCAATTAACATATTCTACAGGATTTTGATGGCAATATCTAGTACTTAAATGTTTCACATAAGAAAGGAAGGAACTTCAAAGATAGTAACAATGTTGTACAAGATGGAACAAAGTGAATGGGACTCTAGAGGAGTCGATGTATTTATTTTTTTATTTTTAATTAATTAGAGACAGGGTTTTGCTTTGTAGTTCAGGCTGGCCCTGAGCTCACTACATAGACCAGGTAAGCCTCAAACTCAGCAATCCTCCTGCCTCTGCCTCCCAAGTACTGGGATTACAGGCATGAGCCACCATGCGCAGCACTGGTACATGGTACTGATTGCTGGTGAGCATGAGTCACCACATCCAGTATTGTTGTATGTGGTTACAGGGGATTGAACCAGGGTCATCGCGCCTACCAGGCAGGTGCTGGAACCACTGAGCTAAATCTCTGGCCCCTCACACTTTAATTTTGCTATTAACTTTTTCTTCCTTCTGCGATGTATCAGGACAGATTCTGTTTGCATGAATTATGCACTATGCTTCAGGTCCAAAGGAAAGTCTGAGTCTCCACAGACCAGAAAGAAAACTTCACCAGGATCCATTTCCAATTTTCCCTGGATCAAAGCAGGTTACAGCTCACCTGGGGAATTTTTTTGTTATTGTTATTAAACTTTTGAAATTATTTCCTTTCCACACCTAGCATTTTAAGTAGTCCCACTTCATCAAACAAAATACTTTTTTCCTAATAAACCAGAGTTCAGAAGCCTGAATTCCAGTCCTGGGTTTGTTACTGGCCACTGCATGACTTTGGGTAAAATCCTTTACCCTTCTGTGATCCAATATTTCTATGATCAAAATGAGACAAATAGGGACAATATCAGAATTTCTAAAATCACCTTGCTCTAAATAGTGAAGGAGGGACATAAGAAATGCTATACCCAAACCCGCAAAGTATGAAACAGATCTTGTTTTGTTACAGCAAAATGTAACAGCCAAGTGTCTGGTGATGAAGAAGTTGAGCAGCACTCAGAGACATGGAGGGATTCTTTGTTATGCCAGCAGACTCCGAGGAGCTCATACTCCAAAGTCTGAGCCCAGATTAGCAAAGCAAGCAGCCTTACATAGAAATATTCAGGGGGGGCTGCCAGGGGATATAGTCACCTACCGGGTGGATGGACGGAGTTAACAGAACATTCTTGATACATTAAATATAGACGTCCTGCAACACAATCACATTGCTTGAACAAAACATTCTGGGGCAAGAACACGTTCACGACAAAGGCCTGCCCTGTTGTGTGTTATTTCTTTATCAGTTTCACCATGTTATGCTCTTGTTTCCTACATACTCAGACAATGATTTCAAGCTGAGATATTCATACATGAAGATTTGAAGAGTCAAGGAAGAGGGATTTTAATGAAGTGGGAGCAATGTCATTACCAGAGTAAAGCTTCTATTTCCCTTTACACACTGTGTGGGAGCAGAGAGCTACAAACAGTAATTCACTGCTGCTGTCTGGGTGCTTGTGTCCCTCTCCCCACAAAGGCATATGTGAGAAACTAAACACCAGTCTAACAGTATATGGAGGAGGTGCTTTGGGGGAGGAGGTAGTAAATCCTGAGTGCAGCACCCTCAAAAAAGGGGGTTAATGCTTCTTAAAAGAGGTTCCAGAGACCCCCCCTGACTCTCTGGACCAGGTGGGTAAATAGGAAGGTTTCATCTATCTACTGGGAAGTGAGACTTTCTCCAACACCAAAAACATGCGCTCTCACTCTTGGCATTCCAAATCTCTGGGACTGTGAGAAGCGCCGTTCTATTCTTTATAATCCATTTTGTCCATACCATTTTGTTAGAGCAGCCAGGGCAGACTGAGTCATTATATTTTACTTTTAGTTCAAGAGAAAATATTCAGGTGTACCTTAGATCTGGAAACTGTCTGTATGGGGTGAAAAGATAGCCGAGTGTTGAAATGCCAAGGAGTCGATGGTTGTGGACAAAGACAGGATATCTTCGAGTCTCTGTTTTATGCTGTAGACGCAGATTGAAAGACAGTATGCAGAAACAGTTGCCTTATACTTTACCAGGATCAACTAATGCAGGTAATTAAAATTCATTGCTTAATTAACTTCAAATGGCTATACAGAGAGTAACATAATTCTGTTATTTTCAAAATATCAAGGTTTGTCCATATGGTATAAACAAAATTATAAATAACCAAAGGCCTCTGTGTTTGTTCATGTCCCATTGCTAATCCCAAATGATCCTTTAGAATTACAGGATATTTGTGCTATGCTCATTGCTTATATCAAGATAAAACGGCCGGGTGGTTAACAATGGCAACAAACCCCACAGCTATCTTAGTGAAGACCATGGTGGTTGTGGACCATGGTCTTAGGGTAGATTTTGAGCTCTTCCAAGTTAGTCATGGGAAGAATGTCTAATTCAGCCTATATGCACTTTATTGAGAGAAGTCACTTTTACTTGATTGTTTGTGACTTACTGATTTGTAATCAAGAGCAATTTTTCAACATTGTACAGCAGTTGGACAAGACTGGTGACAAAGCAGAGAGATTCCTTTTGTTCTAAATTGACTCAAATATCATTTAATTTCTACAAGCTACCAAGAAGGCAAATTAAACCCCAACCCTGTTACTCATTAAAAGATGGTTTACAGTGACATATGATTAGCATAAATTACATCAGGAAATGTGTTGCCTGGTGTTTTGGCCTCTTACAAATTGCAGCACAGCAGAGCACAGTCAGTCATACTCCTTCTGTGGTGTTGAGGTGCTAGCAACCACCAGTGACTTCTAGGCTCAGGGAATTGCCTGTTCAGGGCAACTGTCCAAGATACCATGGTGCAGAGGACCAAGGAACTAAGCACAAGCTGGGTCCCTGTGTTCCCAACATCAAAAGGGAGAAACTAAGGTTAACCATTAACAGTGTGGGGCATTTTCCATCAATAATAGGAGACAAACTCTAAAGGGCAAAAGCCAGGCAAATATTAGGTAGTAAGAGAAATATGAATGAATTCAATTTCATTACTGTACTCAAGGTTAGAATAACCATGGTTCACTGACAACCTCCTAGTCCCCTGAGTTCGCCACGTAAAAGAATCAGTGGAGGTAAATTATCGAACTGCATATTTTTTATTTTTACTGTTTCTAAGAGAGCAATGACAAATCATGTCACAGTGTGATCAGGGACAATCATCACTGTGGAATATTAATGGAGATTATTTGAAGATAGTCATTAGATTCACCCTCAACAAAGACTTTCTGATGAAACTCTTTGTGTTTCAAAGTTTGCAGTAGAAAGGCTCATCTCAGGAGGGATAGGGATAATCATCTGAGTTCCAAATGTACTGGTTGCCCAGACGTGCCTCTGTCTTCTGCAGAGGTAACCATTTAGGAAAATAGAAACCTTGAAGGGGTAAAGCTACACTCACTAATACTAATACTAATCCTAACCCTAAGCTCCTGACAGATCAGCTCTTTACTCCCAAGTCCTGCCTACCTCCCTCTCTCTGCAGTCTATCCAACCTGTGTCTAAAAAAGGTGTAGGTGGGTAGGGATACAGGTAAAAATGAGAATTAACTTGCATCATATATTGGTACAAATTCCCCAATGTTATGCGTGATTGTGAGATGTATATAAATTGTACCAATAAAGAATTCAATTTAAAAAGAGTGGCAGCACTATCCAGGCCTGTCTGAGCCTAAATCTTGGCTGCCTAGTGACTTTAAATCAGTGCTTTTGCCAGTGGACTGTCACTCCATTCCTGTATAAAATGCTGGACTTATTAAATGAGAATTGACTGTGTCATATATTGGTACAAATTCCCCAATGTTATGTGTGATTGTGAGATGTATGCAAATTGTACCAATAAAGAATGCAATTAAAAATGCTGGACTTATTACTGCAAAACATTATTGATTTTCTTACTTTTTGGCTATTGCTGGAGGAGGACCTAGACCAGTTACCTTGCCTGGATACATTCACCAAGCCACTTCCCTCTCACTCATTGCTTTGACAAGTATCAGTGAATTCCCCTTTCCCTGCCCCATTTCCCCACAAATCCAGTAAAGACAGGAAGAAAATATGATACATATTTATAATCCCAACACTCTGGGAGGCTGAGACAGGAGAATCAAAAGCTTTAATCCAGCCTGGGCAACTTAATGAGACCTTGTCTCAAAGTAAAACACGGAGAGATGGGCTGAAAATATAGCTCAGTGTGAAAGCCCTGAGTTCTATCCCCAGAACTACAAAACAAAAAAAAATCAGAATTGTTCCTCATTATTGGAGGGAGATTTGGTGGGATGAGACTTTCTTGGGATAGAATGTGTGAGACAAATGTATACCTTTACCCCAAAAGGGTACCTGGACTTCATAATGAACAAATTAATAGATAAATGCATTAATTATGCCCATGAATGTTTTACCCTCTTTTAAAAGTACCATAAGAGTACATTATTCCTCCATGACTTTAACTGTTCTTTTTTATGCAAGAAATGGCTTTTGCACCAGTAACAGCTATTGGCCTTCACTGTGTCCTTGGGAATATTTAAAAGCACTAAAAGATTTAACCTGCACTCTTCCTTGAAAATGGAAGAGGGCAGACCTGCACCACAAAGGCCTCATGGCACGCTTGCCTGAAACACCAGTTCTGAATCATCAATGTTCGATGTCAAGTTTAATGATCACTGGGAAGTGGCACATTAGATCAAGAGTCAGTCCTGGATTTTCCATTGAGAGAGGCAGAGTGTAAGAGCACAGCACCATTCCTACCTGTGAGAACTCTCCAGAAAGTGGGGGACAGTCTGGCCTGTTGTTTGTTTAACTTTCCTAACCTACTCACAGCAGGAGCTCAGTGGAGCCAAAAAGAGGAAACATAGAGCCAGGATGGAGGGAACAGATGGTCTCCCTCCTGTGCTACCTGCAGTGAAATCACACAGGGAAGAGGAGCAAATGTTTTGGAAGATGCCCATAGCTGTGTAAGTCCACAGTTGTGAGACTGCATGAAATCCCACAATTTGAGGCTCATTTTTTAAAATTAATGACCTCTTCAGAAAAGATGCATGCAGATTTCCCTTCCTGAACAAGACCCAGTTTGTACCACTGAGGTCAAAGCACTGTTACGGTCAGAGACAGCATGGATTGCTGCTCTTGAACCCTTTGGGAGCAGGCTGTCCTGAGAAGTCCCCTCCCCTCATTGTAGTGCAGCAGGTCTAAAAGCCATCACTGTGGCTACTCTATCCCTTGGCCTAGCACAGGGGTCACAGGACTGGGACCTAGTGTGGGAGGGAGGAGTGGGTGTTCATGCTAATGAGATATGATACTGGCCCAGGGGCTCCTGTGTCTAAGTGCATTCACATCTCTAATTTGTCTTTAAAGAGACACATGTCCTTAAACAGTTTTTAGAGCTTGAGACAAAATAATTGTGTAGCTAAGAAAACAGATTCCACAACCAGAGAGCCTCAGTTCAAAGCATGGCTTTATTTCTTACTATAATCCTTAACAAGCCGCTCAGCTTCTCCATGGAGCAGGGTGTGGGGATGGTCCCTACCTGCCAAGTGGCTGATAAGGGACTAAAGGTAACAATGGCCTTATCCAAGGCGTTGGTGATGAACAGTTGCCATATTTCTACCCAGCTGTGCCCAGGCCAGTTTTACAAATCAAAACCAAGTGATTGACATGAAACAGTTAAGTGTTCCATGGCTGGGTGATCTCAAAAACACTGCCACCAGAGGGAGTCTGAAGAGGGGCCCCAAAGGGGAGGTTGGGGACTTCCAACTCGCCCACACACAGAAGAGGTTCTAGGTCCACTGGCTCCTATGCCAGAAAAAGAAGTTTTAAGATACACCAATGAGAGAGGTATATTAAGGTTTATTAGACAGAATTTAAAATGGACACACTCAGAAAAATAGAATTTAGGCACTCAAGAGAGAAGCACATGGTAGTACGAGGTGTTATATGGTCTTGGGGTGTCCTCAAGATGAGTAACCTAGAATGTGCATTCCTACCATCTGTCAGGGTCTCCCCTTTGAGGGGCTGGGTTAGGATGCACAACACTGACTGGGATTTGAAGTTGACAGCTGGGCTACCTGCTTCCTGAGCTACCCTTGAGGACACAGGTTCCACTCACAGGTCAAGAGCTTGTGTCCAGTGAGTAGGTTCAGTGTATCTTCAAGATGCTTAGTGGTTTTGGGGGAACAAGTCTCCTGGGAACCATTGTAACTTTGGAAAACTTTATGTCCCGACACTGTCACTTTTCTTAAAAGCTAATTTTCTTTGAATTCAATTAGTATATGTTTATAGCACATGATGGCTACATTCATCATGGGGAGTTGGTGTATGTACATAATACATCTTGATTCTTTTAAATTTTATTTCAAATATTTTATTAGTATATGTTTGCCACAGATAATGATTATACCTCCATTCCAAAAGCAGGCTTATGAAATGAACAGACCCTTCTCAGAGGAAGAAGTGTAAAGAGTATACTGAAAGAATGTTCACTATCACTGTTCTCTGAGAAATGTGAAGTAAAACAACACTGAGATTTCGTCTCACTCCAGAGAGAATGGCCATCATCAAGAAATCAACTAACAACCAATGTTGGTGGGCCTGTGGGGAAAAGGAGAATTGTGTCTTCATTCTCAAAAGCTCAATTTAAAAATTATGACTGTCCTTGTCTCCTTTCCAACTATGTTTATTTTTCCTCTCCTACCTCCATCTCTTCCTCTCAGTAGCCTGCTTCTTGGAGAAAAGAACCAGCCAGGGCCGCGTTTGCAAACGCAGACATCCCAAGATTAGAGGCACCTGTGTGGATTACACTGTGATGTTTGAAGGGCAGATGATCCTGCCTCCGACAGCAGCCTGGAAGCAAAATACTCAGTAGATTGAGACAGAACCAGCTACCATGACCACAGAGGCATGAAAAAAGGCCTCGAGCCTTGGTCACCAGGCATGAGCTCTGTTGGCAGGGGGATTTAAAATGTGGCTCTTAATCCTTAATTAAAGATAAAAGCTGAAAGCATGCGCATCTCCTATTTTAAAATGCCCTTCAGATTCTGCTCAGCCAAGTTGGAGAAATACCCAGCTCAGAATTCTCAATCTGGGATGTCAGTCAGATTGCTGTAGTTTTGCTGAAAACCACGAGACAGGAAACCACAGAACCATTAATGTCTAAGATTGCAAATCCCCAGGAGCCATGCCCAGCAAGGGCTGCTTCCCCTTCTTCAGCAGAACACTGGAGGGTCCCAGTCTGCCTTCGCGGGGTGAGGAAGAAGCCGGAGACCTGCAGGGCTTGGTCGCCGATCCCTGACTGCCCCTCTCTGCCACCACAAGGGAGGAAAATGTTTTCATTTCATGTTCTAAAGACCGGCTTGACTTGTAGATGGCTTATTCAGAGAATGCCATTCTCTTGACTCAGCTGGGACACACCAAAATGGATACAAGAGGTGTGGTTAAAATATGGTGACTGTAAAGAATGTGTTACAGTAGAAGCCACTGCGCCATGAATTCCCTCAAAGCTTCCCCTCACTCTGAACACACTCTTCCCACCATCCCTGCCACTTTCTGCAGCAGCTCTGGAGTCCTCCTTCCTGAGGGTCTTTCACTGCTCTGTCCTGGCTGCCTCCATGTCCCGAATGGATCAGAACATTTCCTTCTCATGATCATTATGACTTTGGGGAAGAGTCAGTTGTCACACCTTGCCAGATCAGATGAGGGAGGAGGATGAGGACGGAGTTGTGTCCTTATGAGCTGCCTTTCCTCTGGATGATGTTCCATCTGAGGTGTATTTTTGGTAATAGATTGAATTTACTGGTATATTTTAAGAACACATCATGACCACATCGAGACCCATTGAACACGTTATGACCCATTGAGAATTTACACATGCACATGATATATTCTGATCCTTATTTTTTCCTATTCCCCTGTCTTCCCTTCAACCCCAACCCCTATATACATGAGCTTTCTTTCCATTTTTCTTTACCATCAAATTGTTCCTTTCCCTTCTTTGCTTTCCCCTAACCCTCCCCCATTCCTCTGTGAATGTTTTCTCCCTATTTCACAATATTTATTACACATTCTGGACCTCATTTACACCTTCAGTTTCTCACACTAGAGAAATGATATGATATTCATACATCTGCGTCCTATTTATTTCACTTAAAGAGTATGACCTCGAGGTGCATCCATTTAGCTGTAAATGTCTCTAAGCTATAATTCTTTATTGCCGAGGTGTGTTTCTATTCACACCTGGCAAAGACCATCAGCAGACAGGACTCCAGAGCTGCTGCAGTGAGTGGCCAGCACATGGGAAGAGTACATTTGAAGCAAGGGAGTATTTTGAGGTACGTTCACAGCAATATGTCTTTCACTATAATAATTTTTATTTAAACATTCACTGTATTTTAACACACCTATGATTCTTTTATTTTAATAGGAGGAAGATCGCCGGGCCTGGTGGCTTATGCCTATAATCCCAGCACTCGGGAGGCAGATGCAGGAGGATTGCTGAGTTCGAGGCTGTCCTGGGCTACATAGTGAGCTCAGGGCCAGCCTGAACTACAAAGTGAGACCCTGTCTCAAAAAAAAAAAAAAAAAAGGAGGAAGATCATTATAAATATATGCAAAAGTACTAAGTTTATTTTAAGTAAACCTTTATGCAGATACCTAAGGTATGATGATGATAGGGTTTATAAAAATAAACAGCAGGGCCGGGCATGGTGGCTCACACCTGTAATCCCAGCACTTGGGAGGCAGAGGCAGGAGGACTGCTGAGTTCGAGGCTTGCCTGGGCTACATAGTGAGCTCAGGGCCAGCATGAACTACAAAGCGAGACCCTGTCTCAAAAAAAAACAGCAGGGCTGGGAATTTAGTTCAGTGTTTCTGGTGCCTGCCTTGCAAGTGCAAGGTCCTGAGTTCAACCTCCAGCACCCCAAAAGTAATAAAAGTACAAATAAACAGCAAAAGAAAAATCAAGAAAACAAAACTTCAGTTTTAAGGAGACAGAAATAGTTACACTGGCCGGTCTGTAGGACAGAAGGCTAGACAAGCACTAGAAGCTGTTTTATGATGAACATGTTATGGTGAAAGATATTTATGATATAATGTTACAGGACAGCATCACACTGATGGAAGGACGGGCAGATGGATGGGTGGAGACAGACAATGCAAGAGAAGGGGTCTGCAAGAGGAAAAGACAGCAACTCAGGGATAGGATTTACCTGGGAGTGAGTGCTCCATGAGCTGATTTTATTCTCTTTTATTTTTATTTCTTTAAACTCTACCTTGCCTTGTCTGAAAGCAATTTAAAGTTGTTTACCAAATACGTACAAGGTAAAATTAAATTTGAGAAAATGTAAGCAGGTGAGGAATGAATATAAGACAGATAAGATAGAGCCAGCAGGGTGGCTGTGTAAGAAATGCATTCTTCAGAACTCTACATATTAGATAGAGATCAACCATAAATTCCCCTCTCTGCCTGCTAGCCACCAATATGGAAAGGGAGACACAATAGACTGGGTGACCCATGAGAACAAAGAGAAGCTTTAAAAGGAAGAACAAGAAATAATATTGTTGCATCTAAGCAAACAAGGCGGGAGACTTCCCATGATTCTGTGCTGCAGGCTGCGTGGACAGTGATGAAAGGCGGGGACACTCTCCTTGTCCTCCAGCCCAGCAAGTCAGCACCACCACTGTTCCCAGTAGTCTCTGTGTGAACTGCAGGCCCAGAGCATGAGTAGAAGTAAAAGCAACATCAGCTCCATGTTGGACGGTTACCAGGTCATCCCCAGGCTCTGTGCTAAGGACTCAGCTAAGGTCTCCCACCGGATCCTCCCAAAACTCAGCCCAGTGTCACTGTCATTTCCCATCAATTCAATGCGGGTGTGGAGGAAGCTTGAATTCAATCTGCGGCCAAGTGTGGGGCCAGAATTCTGACTCAGCACTATGCTCCACCATTCTCTGTTGCTTCCCCGTACACACACACACACACACACACACACACACACACACACTCACCTTACCCTACCGACCACAGCACAGGGAACAAATAGAGTCCAAGGACGCCAGCTCAGAGGGACATCATTTTACTCTATGCTTGTCACATAGTCCAAGTCATCTGCACAGTTAAATTACTCACCATTCTGGGCCCTGCCAGTCTGCTGGAATCACTAGATCTCCAACTGATCTTAAGATTTCTTGTGGCCTCTTCCTCTTAACCTGATAGCAAGGATTATAGTCACTTGGCTTTCGGGAGTGTTGGCCCTTGGGAACTACGCTGCCCAGCAGGAGGCAGACAACGAGCGGAGTTTTATCTGCTGCTCACCATTGCCCCATCGGCCCCAGGGTCCTGTCTCTTGTCAGGTGGGGATGGGGTACGATTCTCACAGACACAAGAGTCAGACCATTGAGAACTGCGCACGCGAGGGGCTGAGGTTACACGACCATTGGAATCATACGTGAAGGACTGTCTTGTCCAGGAGCCAGTCCTTGACACTGGCTGAAAAAGCTGGCAACTCAGGTGGACAGAGAACCTCCCTGAGGTGGCAGAAGCGAACTCTTTACCATGGAGCAACAGTGCAAATGAAAAACCCATTCAGCTAAGCCTGGGTCCTCGGAACCGAAATCGTGAGCTATCGTGTCACTGAGCCTACTAAATCCTAACCCCATCCCCCAGAGCATGTTTTTATAAGTCCCAGGGATTCGGAGATTTAAAATATATTAAATTAGGCCAAACAACATGCATAGGAACCGGTGCTGCTGACTAATTCACACGTGGAGTCCAAACAAAGCTCCAACAGCTTTCAGTGTTGAAGGCAGTTTTCCAAAGCAAGAGTAGCAGGGGCAGGGTGACCAGGCTTTGACCCAGGAACGCCTCTTGAGTGGATGATTCTGCGGAGGCTGCTGCTAGTGTAGAAAAACACAAAACTTACTGAGCATTGTTTTCTGCAACAACGTTTATGACGGGTTGAGAGTGGAAACCAAGGTGCAAAAGTAAGATTTGGTTTGAATAAATCACAGTGAAATAGCACATGTGGTAGTGCACGTGTGGAAGTCTATAAAATGTAAAATGATGTTGACTGGCTTTTAAAGTATTTTTGCTTCTGATGGATGAGAACATGGAATTGCAAAATAATCCATGTGACGTGATCTCATTTCTTAAGTATTGCAACATGGGTAGGACATAAAGACATAAACGTTCACAAGAAAAGCGAAGTGTGAGTAAGTTAAAGAATAAAATACAAAAAATAGTGGGAAACAGGGAGAGAGGTCTTTGGCAAATAGGAAAGGAACCAAGAGATGGAGGGGAGGAAGCATAAAAAAAGTAAATGTGTTACATGTGTGTGTATGTGTGTACTAACTCCCCAAAGTGAATGCATTCATTACATACTGCAGGCATGTGTTAAAAACCAAAACTGAAAAGAAGTTAACAGTAACTATTTCTGATAGTAAGACACCACTACTAGCTCTATTTCTTTTGTCTCTCTGCAGTGCCAACATGTCCCTAAGTGGTTGTGCATTTGCACTGTGGAAACAGAGTGACTTACAAACAAAGCAGATAGAGCCCATCGGAGCCTCAGCCCTGGGTCTGTGTCCATAGGAGAAAAGAGCCGGAGCATCTGCAACACAGAAGCTGAGAGACTCAGGGCAGCACAGTCTGCGACTGTGACACAGCAAGGATAAAACTCAGGATGTAAAGATCAGGCTCAGCAGGTGGGGCCCATGACAGCCACGAACGCGAGAAGCTTTACCTTTAGGGACATCAACCTACAGATGGCAGTAACCACTGGCCAACTCTGTGGCTCTCTAGAGATTTCATGTTACAATTCCAAGCCATGGCTAACCAGGGATATGAAAAACAACCTCATTCTTATACTGTTTGCGAGAAGCTTCCTTTCACTGAAAGTGTCCCCACCTTTGATTTCACAGGGAGGCACCTGTCCCTGCGTTGTTTATTTACAGCTTTCCTGCCCACAGAAAGCTCTTGGCAACCACAGGTGATTCTCCTGCCACCTGAAAAAAACACGGTTTGAATTTGCTGATCAGTGGAAGGAGTCAAAGACATAACTGAGTAGAATGTCAGTTCCAAACCATTTCCAGAATAGGTTCCAGCACATTTAATAGCTGAGGGAGCTCATGTACATCAGCATTTCTTCTTCTTAGAAATTGCTCACATGTATTGCAAAAATGCCAAGAAGCCATTGCCCAAAGGCACTGGGGATGTGCCTCCCTCCATATTTTCTACTAGGGAGTCCCATGATCTATGAGTCAACCTTCTCTAAAATAATTTGCTCATCATCTATTGTATCTAGAAGACGTGAGGGATTTTTGAAAGCCAAGTTTGCGTTGTAACTCTCAGGGTTTTAAAATTTTACCCTGTATTTTCTTATTAGTATATATTTGAGATACCATCTTAGGGAGTTGGTACATGTACATATCACTTCTTAGTCCTTTTTATTCCACTTTCTCTCCCCTCTTCTTCCTCTTCTCTATCCCTAACTCCCCTTCTTTCCTGCAAAAATCTGCCTTCCTCTTTCCTATCATCTCTCTTTTATTTTGCCCTTTAACTTACTCATGTTGTGTGTATCTTCTATGAGAGAATCTTGAGATATTTAACCTTCTGTTTCTGATCTATTCTGTTTAACAATATGGCCTCTAGCTACACCCATTTTCCCACAAATTACTCGAGTTTGTTGTTATAGCAGAGTAGAACTCTAGTGTGTGTAAATACCACACTTTCTTTCCTCATTCATTTGCTGATGGTTGTATATGCCACTTTAAGAATTTAGGTTTTTGAGTTGCTGTAAACACAGATGTGGGCATATTGCTGTAACATGATGTCTTTAACTCCTTCAGGAAGATATCTGGAAGGGGAATAGCTGGATCAAATGGAATTTGCATTTTAATTTTTGGATGAATCACTATACTGATTTCCAGAGTGGTTGTGCCAGTTTGCACTCTCACCAGCAAGGCAAAGGGCCCCTTCGCCACACCGAGGCTATAACCCTTTGGGAAGCCGTGTTCTCACAGGCCTTTGTCACAAGTAAAAGACTCAACCCAACTTGGCTGACTTGGACCAACAGACTGTGTTGAGTGATCAGAGATGTGAGGGAGAAGGAGTAAGAGAGACAGGGGAAAAGGGAGCCAAGAGTGAAAAGCTCAAGGGTGATGGGGCTGGAGATTTAGCTCAGTGGTTCCAGTGCCTGCCTCACAAGCACAAGGTCCTGAGTTCAATTCCCCGGTAACCACACAGAATGCTGGGTGTGGCGACTCATGCCCACCAGCCATCAATACCACATACCACAGTGCTGAGCATGGTGGCTCACGCCTATAATGCCAGCATTCGGGAGGCAGAGGCAGGACTGCTGAGTTCCAGGCTTGCCTGGGCTACAGAGTGAGCTCAGGGCCAGCCTGAACTACAAAGCGAGACCCTGTCTCAAAAAAAAAAAAAAGCTCAAGGGTGGGATGTGACCATCTTAAAATCCATTTTTGTAGCTAGCACTCTGTGTGTAATGTCTATTATTTAATGGTTGTCAAAAATAAATGACAGAGAGGGTGTTATCGAGTTTGCAGGACTCTAGGAGACATTGCAGTGTTAGGAAACTGTATAGACCCAAAGGCACTCTTCAAAACACAGCAGTTTGAAGGCATTATTGTAATGCATTTGTGTATCTGAGCACTGCTGGAGACCGAGGCAGGAAGATTGCAAGTCTGAGCCTACAGTGGGCAACTCAGTGAGACTCTGATTCAAATTTTTCAACAGTGGGCTGGGGCCCACTGGGGATGTAATTCAGTGCAGAGCTCTGAGTTCCAGTACCAAAAAATTAAAAGACATGGCAGTTAAAGTGTTGTAATATCCTAGACCTGAGAATCATTATCAAACATCAAAATATTTTTTACACATTTTTGTTCATCTTGAATTTATGACACTCTATGATATTTCTGTATGTTCCATGAATAGGGAAGAAAGACAAGATGATGCCTTAGTCAAATAGTAACTTGCTTTTCTGCATTACTATCCAGGTCTTTAAAATACTGTTATGCATATAAAAATATGCAGAATTTTTGAGCACTGATGACTATAAAATCCACCTTAAATATATCTCTTGGAGGCGGAGATCTTTGGAAACACATTAGAAAACACAGTTCTTGGGCTGGGGATTTAGCTCAAGTGGTACCACATCTACCTTGGAAGCACAAGGGCCCAAGTTCGATCCCCGGTACTATTAAAAAAAAAAAAGAAAACACAGTTCTACAAAGTACAATGGATATCACCCTCTCTCACTTATAAGCAAAGACACATAGGCAAAAAAGAAAAGAGAACCAAAGTTCTATGATAAGAGTAAGTTTTCCAAGCCAGGAGTCGGAGGTATTTGTTCAGCATGATTTTTAGTTATTTTAAATATAATGTAAATTACACCAGGCAAGTATATATTTGGGTTTGAATTCAATTTCCTACTTCAGAACTGAAGGTAGAATTTTAGAACCCCAAGAATTTATCTAAGAAGATCCCCATCAACTGGTACTATGGATCAAACCTCAGGGCTTGCAAATAATCTCCCTCAGCAAAAGAACCATGGTTGAAAAGTTCACTTTGCTAGATTCGAATAGAAACATAGTAATTCACCAAGTCTTCACAGATGGTATTGTTAGAGTAACGAATATCTGAAAGAAGGAACATACTCCACATTTCAATTCAAGTTAGCTTCTTTTGTCCATCCACATCTCTGGAAACAAAAATATCCACTCCCAGACCTCCTCACACAATTATTTCAGGTTCCTGAAGTCATAGCCTCCTTTTTAACTGATCTTTATTTTTTTCCCACCACTGAATCAAGATAGATCCACAGTATCTCTTTTCCAAGGATGGGGAGAATGTTGTCACTATCAGAAAGAGGCTCAGTTTTAGGAAGAGTCCTGGTGTAGCTATCGGTGCTCTTGGCTGTGTTGGCGACGACTTCTGTGACCTTAGGCAAGTCCTTTGTTGTCCCCAAACTTTGCTGTTTTAATACCCTAGTGTCTCCTACAGCAGCAGCAGTCACAGATGGTCACTGAATCCTTGAAATGTTATTAGTCCCATAAGAGTAAAACACACACTAATTTTTAAATGTTTATTATTAATGTTTCGTTAACAATTTCTCTGGTGAGCCCATATAGAAAGGCTAACATTCTAGCTATATGTATTAACTACAACATGGAATTAAACTTTTTCGTTTTTTACTTTCTTTAAGCCAGCCACTAGAAAATTTAAATTACAGCAAGGTTGTATTTCTTTTGATGGCTCCTTTCTGATTTAACACACAGGAGAGTTGCTTCAAGAGTTACCTCCGAGTTCCATTTGAGCTTTAAACTTTTAAGGCAGAATCTAAGGAAGGAGATGTAGCTAGAGAGCATCTGAGGCATGAATATAAGAAAGAGGCAAGCCAGCAAATGTTTTAGGCAAGATTCTGGAAACTGGAAAACACAAAACATTAAGTAGGGCAGAAGGGGCCGGGGATCATGAGGCAGGAGATTAGGGCATGATAAAGAGGCTGGAGAATAGGCCTGGCCTGTCAGTCATGGAAAATTATCACATCAGAACTGGGGTGCGTGAGCAAAGCAACTCCCTACGGCTCAGATCTGACATCAGAAGTGAGTGTAAAACATGGCCGCCTCGACTTTGCCATTATTCTTGCAACAGTTTGTCCTGATTCATGGCATATCTTCTCCTCAGAGTCCTTCTCCTCTTCCTTCTTCCTTCGTCTTTCTTTTTCCTTTCTCTTTTTCTTCCTCTTCCTCTCCTCCTCCTTCAGCAATTATTTTCCTTTTTCTTCTTTCACTTTTCTATTTCTTTTTACCTTAAGTAAACATTGAATGTCCAGGTTCATTGGT
The DNA here is from genome assembly GCA_004025085.1 of Thryonomys swinderianus. Lineage (NCBI taxonomy): Eukaryota > Metazoa > Chordata > Mammalia > Rodentia > Thryonomyidae > Thryonomys > Thryonomys swinderianus. The sequence goes on from PVIC010011140.1 coordinate 22,059, forward strand.
TGTCCCATCCAGTTCTTTGAATGGGACACGAAGAGCTTAGAAAGAACTGCTGGCCACACACCAAAAGTGGGATCCTGATTTTGACTTCTAGATCAGGCTGTCTAGGATAAGAATAAGGAATTTTTTTTTGAGACAGGGTCTAGCTTTGTAGTTCAGGCTGGCCCTCAGCTCACTATGTAGCCCAGGCAAGCCTCAAACTCAGCAATCCTCCTGTCTCTGCCTCCCCAGTGCTGGCATTACAGGTGTGAGCCATCACGCCTGGCAGAATAAGGAAATTTTATGACCTCACCAAAGCAAGGAAGAATAAGGGTCAATGTGAGCCCTTTGAAGAAAAATCATGACAGGAAAAGATTCAAAATCATTTCCTAGTTTTTCCCACAGAGGAAAGGGTTCATAGTATTTTGTTGGTACAGTTCCTTAATACCTGAAAAGTCTCATGTCAAGCTTTCCATTTGCCTTCACCTTTCCCACGCACATCACCATGACAACCAAAACCACCTTCCTGATTTTCCAAAGCTCCTAAGAAAATGACACTGTCACTTTCTTGTCCTGTCTTTAGAGTCACTGACACCACAGCAGAGCACCCACCTCCAAATTCCACCCTAGTCACACAAGAGAACACTAGGGACTCTGAACACCTTGAATTGCCTGATTGTAGACTGTGGCATGACCCGAACCTCACTGCATACTGTCCTCAGCTTGTTGATAGGACACACCGTACCACACCTGCAGTAGCCATATTGATTGTCTGCATTATACTACATGGTATTTGTGTTGCTGCGGGGAAACTTCCAACAAGTTTGGAGCCCAGACACCCATGGTCATGTAATCGAGTGCATATTTTCATATCTGATGTTCAAAAGAAATTTCAGAACTCTCTAAAGATGAAGTATATTATGAAGTCTCATATTATGATTTTTAAACATTAAACTGTGCATTGTTGAATGTCTGTTTCATCTAAATGGTTAATTATTAAATTAGCTTAATTTTGATGTATCACCGAACTTCGGCTTAGTTTAAGATGAATGAAGATTTTTCAACTGTGACTCTCAGAAAATTCTCTGGAAGTTTCTGAGGTGATGCTGTGTGGCTTGTGTGTACACATCCCCTCAAAATCTCATGCAGATGAGGTGAGACTTTTTTTTTTTGAAACTGGAATGTGTGATGTTGGGGTTCAGGGCATGTGATTTCTAAACCACTACGTGTAAGTGGTTAGTTTGGCATCTCCTAAATCCCAGAGGTCTGAATAAGGTAAAAGGGGCAGATGATGCTGTCAGTCTCTCTCTTGTTACCTTTGCTGCCTTGTTCCAACCTGTTTGCACCACCGCTGCCTTGGAACCAGCCATCTATGGACTGAAACCTCCAGAACCTGTGAGCCAAACGAATTTCTTCTGTTCTAACTGTGGGTGTTGGGTATTTTGTCTCAGAGAGAAAAGTAACTTATGTATATGGAACATGCCACATGTAACAGAATAAAAGATGATGACGATTTTCTGTAGACACAGAAAGAATGGCAAATGTCAATAAATACATGATGAAATAGTCAACATTCCAGACCATTAAAGAAATGCAAATTAAAACACCATGAAATTCCATCTTCCTCCAGAGAAAACAGCCACTGTCAAGAAATCAAATAATAAGAGATGCTGGTGAGGTGCAGGGAGATTGGAACTTTCCACATTGTTGATAGGAAGGTAAACTAGTACAACCACTGTGGAAATCAGTGTGGAGATTCCTCAGAAAAGTGAAACTAGAAATTCCATTTGACTCAACTACTCGCCTTCTAGGTTTCTTCCTGAATGAAATAAAGACACCATATTATAGTGATCCATTCATTCATATCCATGTTTATAGTAGCATAATTCATATAGCTTAACTGTGGAGGTAGCCTGGGTATGTGTTAACAGATGAATGGTATTTACACACCGTGGAGCACTACTCTGCCGCAAAGACAAACCTGAGTCTTTCGTAGGAAAACTGATGGGTCTTGAGACCATAATGTTAAGTGAAATAAATCAGATACACAAGCTTAAATACTGCCCTGTCTCTGTTATATGAGAAACCAAAAATAAAAATATAGAGTAAAATAATGACAGATAATAGAAAGGAGGGAGATACTTTACTCAAAAAGAAAAGGGACCAAAAGATGGAGCGAGTAGGAATGAATGAGAGGGAAAGTAGTTGAAAAAAGGAATTGAGATGTATTATGTACATGCACTAATTCCATACAAGGAATGTAAACATCATGTACTAATCAAAGAAGGCTACGCTACTACAGGTTTAATAAGTTGGAAGAGCTCTGGGTAATGCACAGCCTGGAGGTGGGATGAAGGAAAACATTATACTCATTAAGTGTGGAATTTCAAAAGGGTAACTGTAGCTATGCAAACTGATTTTTGAGCACACATGTGGGTAAGCTGTGATTGTCAAAAGTAAATTTAAACTCAGAAGGAAGTCAGAAAGTAATGATTTAACTATTACATAATCCAACTCTTTCATTTTAAACATAGGGACATGAGGCTCTGCCTGAGAAATGAAATTGGCTTTGCTCAAAAACTAATGCTAACCATCCATCACAAAACTGGAGCAGCCTTGTAATTAAAAAATGACTCTTCAAGGAATCAGAAAATAAGAATGATTACTTTCTTCCAAGAAATGTTCAGTAGCTTAATTTGTTTTCTTTGCTTCTTTGGGATCTTTCAAAATCCCTGTTGGAACGGGTGGTATTTATTGTCTAATTTTTTTTTCCTCCTAAAAAAAGAAGAGGAAAGAAATTTAAATCTCTTTCAAATGCAGAGATTAGTAAAAACAGCTCTGCCTTGGTGTTCAATAAGTAGTTCAACATTATATTAAAAAAGAAAGTTACATGCTGATTTGTTGACTTGGAAATACCCAGTTAGCTGCAGCGTTGTGAAATCTTGACTGGCCTCCTAATTTATTGGTTGGTTGGTTGGTTGGTTGGTGGGTTGGTTGGTTGGTTGGTTGTTGGTTGGTCCTTCTACAGTTAGCCTACCTAGTATCTTGAAGTAAGAAGGTCAAATCTCCAATGTCTGTAAATTTGAAAGTATTTTTTGGAAATATTTTTCCTTTGGAAAAAGAGGGAACCCTTTAAGATAGTTACTAGTTCTCTACACAGTCAATCAGAAAAACCAGATACATTGAAACAAACATATGTCTCAAATAATCAACCAAGCAACAAGGGTTAAATACTTTAAAATTCTCAAAAAGATGGTCACTGGCTGAGTGCATAGATTTTCAGCTGTTCTGGGTGTGGGTTTTCCATCCTGAGTGTGAGCTTGAAAGCAGAGCACCTGAGCTGACCACCTGATGGACAAACATGAAAAGAAGAAAACCTGAACAGAGGTAGAGTTGAGAAAACTAGAAGCTGCGAAGTCACTAGAAGAAGTTTGATCAATATGTTGAAGAAAATAAAAGAAATGATGGAGAAAATAGACTACATGATGGAGAACTTCCATTGAGGACTGCAACTCATAAAAGAACCTTAAAAGAACAAAGGTAAGTTTTATAAAAATAATAGAGACCTCAACATAGCAAAACATGAAAATTGTGAACAGGATGAGTAGTTAATAGAAAATATTAAAACTAAAATTGAAACAGAAAAAATTAGAAGAAAACTTCTACCAGAAGGATGTATAATGGATTTATGGCATATGGTATACTTATAGATAACAGGATTTATATGCAGAAAACACAATATACTCTATAATCTATAGGATTAACTAAACGAAGAAGATTACTTGGCATAATTGTGTGTGTAGACAATGCAAAACTCTATATTTTATTAAGATTAAGTCAGCAAGGTTATTAGGATACATTTTAATTTTAAAAATGAGTTACATTTCTGTGAAAACATAAAATTGAAAAAGAACATTGAATCTCAACACTCTGTCACAGGAACCCAGGTACAACTGGAATGAAAGCTATTAAGTCAGAGACAGAGTGAGAAGGATGAGGACTTCATGGGTCCAACTAGTTACCTCATGACAGAGCAGGAAGACCGAGGTGGGATTGCTTCTCTCCACCCCCTTCCTGCCTTTCTCAGCCTCTTGGGAAACTGCTGCTTTCTTCTATGTCACTGGCCACACTTAAATGCCTGCTCCCAAGTCCTTCCCCCTCAATGGGCTCTGAGATGCTTGAAAGTCATCATATGTCTCTTTCATGTCCGCCTTTTGCCCCTGCCAGGTAAACAAGAGGCAAACTTCCTTTGATTTTCTCTTTGTCGCCCTGGGTATTTGGCTCGATATTAGCACACAAGGCTACCTACCAAGTATGGTTGAAAAAATAGGGTGCATGTTTAGTTTTCTTAAAAGTTTTATTATAATCAAATGCTCACTGGCACAAATCCCCTCAAAACACTGTCCCTCAGTGTGCACACACTCATCCCACTGCTCCTCACCACTTTCTGCAGCAGCTCTGGAGTCCTCTCTCCTGAGGGTCTCTAGCTGTGCCATCCAACTGTCTCGATGTCCTGAATGGATCTTAAACATCTCCCTCTCATGGTCATTTTGACTTTAGGAAGAGCTGGAAGTAGAATGGTCTGATGAATACAGTGGATGAGGACACAGCTTCATGTTTTTATGAGCTGCCTTTCTGTCAGCTGCATTCGCTGTATTTTTATCACATCTCACAAGGACACTCACAAAGAGGACTCCAGAACTGTCGCAGAAAGTGACAAGGATGATGAGGTGAGTGTGCTCAAAATAAGGGCAGGATTTTGAGAGGATTCAATGTGTCTTTTACTATCATAATTTTATTTAGTGAAGCATCACCAATATTCTGATCCCACCTCAAGCAACACTGTGGCATGTTCTTCCTGGATCAATGTAACAGAGCCACAGGTGAGGATGTTAAGTCTCTGAAATGGCCAGTGGAGGCCAATCCTTGTTGGTCTTCTCAGAGCAGGAGAGATTCTTGAAAAGGTCCTTCTAAAGCACTTACATCTTTGTGAGAAATTGTGCTTAATGATGTACAAATGCTCATTTTTCACTCTCTGAACACCTTGAGGCAATAGAACCACTAAACTGCATTAAGGAAATGTTCTTTTGCATATGGATTTAATTCCCAGGTTACACTTAACGAGGAGCATCTCCTTAAGGGGTTTATTTAGAATTCTGTGGCCTCAGCTACTTTATCTATAAAATGGATATAATACTATCTACCTAGTAACACCTGCCTAGGGGGATGGTTATGAGAATTCAATGAGAAAATGCTCATAAAACACATACTCTATTGCCTAGCAAAGAGTATAGTCATAAGCATGATATAAACCAAATGAATTTGGGGGTCATATGACCCCACCTCAAAGCAGTAGCATATTAAAAAATTTTTAAAGAATAAGCAAGAAATAGCTTAGTATGACCAGCAGCTTGATGCAGGAAGCAATGTTTGATGACAGTTCAGTTGAACTTTTTAGTGAAAGGCTAGGAGGGGACCAGGCTTGTCCCACTGGCTGACACCCTCAGTCTTTGAGGCAGGGTCTCACTGAGTCACAACATTGCCCAGGTTGAGCTTAAATTTGAGATCTTGCTTCAGCCTCCCAGAGTGCTGAGACTGCAGACATGCACAATTTTCCATTTTCTTACTCTAGAGAGGCACAAATGTGATACGCTTTCCATAGAAACCATACTTTAAATTCCGATCTCTTCCCAGAATCCTGGTATGCTAGGTGGACAGCCACAGGAAGCTGCAGCTGTGAACTGCAGAATCAGAAGGGGAAACCTGAAGTTCTCCACAGGGTTCTGTTTGCTCAGCTGTGACGTTTGGGAGGACAGCAGCTTCAAATGCACTTTCAACTCATAATGAGTTTCTAGGGATATAACACACTTGCACACTGAGGAACATTTGCACTTAAAAATCTCTATAGTTTCCTGAGAAAACACCTTCTTCAGGCAAAAACAATACATAGTCCACTTTCCCCTTGGCCACTCAAAGCCCTCCCTGACTCCTGCGCTTGTGGTCTTTCTATTTCTTGGCTCCTATCTGCCAACTCTCGCTATCCATCCATTGACTGGGCATCACCCCAAGGGCTGGTGAACTGGGTGTGCATGGCCTTTGCTCTTCTGTCTTTGAGTCTTTACACTGCATGGTTGCCTGGGTCTCCCCATTCATTCTTCCAAAGAGGATGCTCCAGCCCTTAAAACTCAAGGAACAAAGCACAAACCAATGTTGTTTCATCACACTGAGCCTGTTTGAAAACTGCCTTCCTAGGCTAAGAGCTTGTGTCATTGCTCACATGGGCCAAATGATGTATTTTAAAAATGATCTTCAGTCCTATTACTACCTTAAGTCAGAGCTACCTTGTGGCAGGCAGAGTAGGTAGGTATGGACCTGGAGAAGTAATGTGGGCTAGAAAAGACCAGAAGAAGCAATAAGGAAAAATAAGATCTAAAACCAAGACCCCAATACATAAACCTCATCCATGACCCCCCTCACTTGGTATGGAACTTGTAATGCCTTACAATTAGTTAACTGCTGGAAGTCTATGTCTTCATTCTTAAATATCAAATAAACTGCAAATTTGTCAATAGCAAGGTCTTAAATATCCCATAATGCTTATCCTTGCTGTGAAGATAAGGAAAACTCACCCAACAAGGTCAGAATAAGGACGGGGGGGTCGTTGTATAAAAGGAAGGAGGAGAGAAGGAGAGCAAATCAGATGCAGTGCGATTCCAGGAGACAGCGAGACACTCTTTATTAATCAAGGGAAACCAGCCAAGGCCACTGTTCTGAGCTGGTGTGTCTGCTCACAGAAGGCCTTTCAGGGCAGCCTTAAAAAGGCCTCAGACACCTACTTAGAAATTAATGCAAAGCACTCAGTGGAGCACCAGGAGTTTCCCATTCTGTTCTCTCTGTAACCCTGCCGAGAGCAAAGCTGGGTCCCCTTCCCTGAGGGAGGGCAGTAGGGCCCCCAGGAAGGTTGTCATCTTTCCCTAAGGCAGAAACCAGAAGCACAGATTTGATGTAGAATGAACAGCTCTTGCTTATCCCTGTGCATTTGTTATTTCTTCTCTCCTCATGTATATGCTACAATTCTTCCCAAACTAATTACCTAATTACAGGTGGTGAAAGCATTTAAAGGATTAAACTGAGATCCCTCACAAGCAATGTGGAGGTAGAGATGTTTATTAACTGCTCCACTGAAAACAGAATCCAACCCCTCTCGCAGCCACTGAATCATTCATCAATCTTCCCCCTCCACCCATGTGTTTAACCAGCATTAATCCCTCCAAGGTACCACTAAATACTGCCGGCCATTTAGACTAAGCCCTTTAATTAATCACATTAGCGGTCATGTGTTGACCCTCTCGTCTCCCACACAGCATTCATGTAATTTCTTGAAGAAAAAAACAAAAACACATTTCTACCAGTGGCCACAAGGCACAGTGTAACCCATGATTTCTTTAAAATTGGAGTCACCATCATTCCAGACAAGAGAGGTCAAATGTGGCTATTTTTATTTTGACATATAGATGCAGCTGACATTTTTACTCAGCTCCTGTCTTGCAAAAGATAAGATGAGGCATACACAAGGAGAAACTACCACCCAGGAACACAGATTGCACAAACCAGAGGTCCCTCTCTTGTTCAGCACCAGTCCCCAGGGGAAGGCATTAGCTACAGAAAACAGACTGTACCAGAGGAAGAAGCAACCTCAAACCCCTGCTGGCATGACATCGAGGTTTGTGTCACACATGTGCAAACCCCACTCCAGGTCGGGGTGACATTCTTGGGACTTCTCAACAACACTGTGTGGCCCCTAAACTTTACGTGAGCTCCCCACTGACAGGCCAGAGTTGTAGGTCCAAAACTTCCTTTCACTCTCTCCACTGGGGGTGACAGATCTCAGAGTCCTGCTGGATTTCTAGGAGCCTGAGACGCACAGACCTTTACACAAACAGAAGGAAAGAGGACGCAGGTAATGGCAACTATTATTAATCTGAGAAAACCTATGCCACTTTCTTTATTTAACTGCTTATTGGTTATTGATGATAATATTTTGCTAACATGCCTGCTAGTTTGCAAAGAATTTCTCATTGTCTTATCTCATTTAATTCTACCATATTTTATAGGTATAATTTTATATTCTCTGACTCATCATAATCCCAATTAAACTTGGAGTCCACAGGCATTTAGTGGGGCAGTGCCCAGCTCTATCACACGTTTGTATTATATCCGTTCTTTACATTAAACAAAACGCAGAAGTGTGTTAAGAGAATTGGAGCACTGATTTCCATTTGCAGGCCTACTACTGGTTTCCTTAAATGATTTTCACTTTTGCCCAGCTTTTTTATTAGCAAGTTACGGTTTTGATCTAGAGGCCCCCCCAAGGGCCTCATGCACTCCTAGGGAAGGTTTTTGGAAGGTGATTGGATGAAGGAAGCTTAGAGCTAAAAGTGCTGTTAGGAGGTGGGCCCTGGTCAGAGTGGGGGGGTCACGGGGCCTGTGACCTGGAAGGGTTTAGCTCCTCCTTTCTCCCATGACTTCTTGTCCGCCCTGTGCAGAGCAGCCCTCTTTCACTGGATTTTTCTGCCATGCTGTCCTTCCTTGAAGCCAGGCAACCACTGACTGAAATATGAACCAACATAAACCTCTTTTCTTTGAGCTGGATCAAGCCTTTGGTCCCAGCAGTGAAGAAAATGACTACAGCATCACGTGAGTGCAATGTATCATAGTTACTTTTGTGTGGATTGGTACTTGCATATAGCATACCTGTGTCACTTTCAATACCTTTACCCTCCACCCCCCTGCTTGCTCCTGATTCCCTTCACTCTATCTAAAAAATCTGACTTTTCCTGCCATCAGTTCTAACAAGCCTTCTTAGCCTGCCTGCCATGATTCAAGATTGTAGAAACTTTCTGAGGCTATACATATCTGTACTCTTTTCTATCCAGTGGGTCTATACTCTTCAGCAGATTCTCCCTGCTCTCTTTTCCCATCGATTGACTCCACGAAGGTTAAGACTGCTTTAGGAAAGCTTTGGTTCTCGATCCTCAGCTGAGTGCCTCGCAGGACCAAGTGGAGCAAGTCAGGCAGGAAGAAAGTTAGCAAACACCAGTGAGAGGGAACAGGACTCCTGCTACAGCTCACATGCAGATGTTGTGCCCTGGGAGAGGGTGACTGGATTGGGGTCAACTGGACCAACAACAGGCACCGGTGACCTTGAAGTTCAGGGAGACAGCCAGGAGCATAACAAAGGTATTAGAGACAGCAGCAACAACCAGGAGACAACGGTTATTTGCATTTTGAAAAATGCTAGGAATCGCCCATTGTCTACCACTGGGGAAAAGGAATGAAGGGAGAAAGAAAAGAAGGAAGGAAGGGAAGAAGAACGGAAGGAAGGAGCTCAGGTAGGAAGACAGGTCCTATACTGATGGTAAGTTTGGCGGGGAGAACTGAAGCTCTGGTCACAGAGCTCAGAGGCCTCCTTCTTCGCTGCTGGACTCCTTCAACCCACAAGGGCTGGGTGTGCAATACAAACAAGTGTAATTGTAATTTCGGACTTATGTTTTTTTGAGTCAGGGTCTTGCCACGTAGCCCAGGCTGGCCTCAAACTCACAAGGACTCCTCTGCTGTGACTGGTGTGTGCCTTAGCCCATGTGGAGTCTCCTCGGGATTGCCTTTGGTCGTCTTGTGGGCACTGCCCCCACTGCAAGCATCTGCTAAATTCCTACCTTTCCCCTGCTGTGTCACATACACTCGTACTTTCACTTCTGAAACTGCACCCTAAAAACAGACACAGAAAGGTACCCAAGGTAGCCAATGTACATTCTTATCAAGTCGGAAATAATCCTCTGAGTACCTGGCACCTAAGTTATGTGGCCCAGAAGAACCTTCCTACTCCGTAAGACCTGTGTCCAGTCATGCTAATGCTTTTCATTTTATCTCCTACATCCACCCATTGTTATGCCGATTGTTAGGAGGTTTGTACATTATCATGCCTAATAATTAAAGTTCCCTCACTGGTGTTTATTTAGAATTCACCATGTTTTAGGGACCAGGTATCAGGAGCCCAGAGATCCGTCACATGCCTAGAATAAAAGACACCCGGAGCACCAGCTCATCTCTTCCATAGGCTCTGGTCCTTGCCCCAGGCAGCTGAGGAGCTCACAGACAAGCTTTCTAGGCCTGCACCAGCTCCTGGAAAGCACAGCCAGGTTCCTTTTCACATGCACGACAGGGTGGAGTTTCAGTGATGCCTGCTAGACTCAGCTGGAAAGAAAGAAGAAGGAAAAAGAAACTTCAAAGCAGGTTGCCCAAAGAGCTACTTAGGGACTCTGCTGGGACAGTGCTTTGGTGCACTGTTCCAGAGGAGCTATGACTGATTTCTATCTGAATAAACCCTGTATCTAAAGCCTCTTTATTGCATCAAGGGATGGATGAAATCTCAGAAATCATCCCATCAAATTCCCCCAAACTGGAAAGCACAAAAAAATCTAGTCCACTGCAGGGAAGTGATTTAGCAAAGATCACACGAATGTGATGGTGCACAGAAGCAGATCAGGGCCAGCTAAGCAACATTCTCCACATGTGTCCAGCACCTGGCATGGGGAGGGGGGAAGGTGAGAAGGGGGTTCCCTTCAGATTGCAGCTCCCAGCCCACTTGGTCCCCACATTGTTCTGAAGAGGCTCTGGGAAAAGAGCTGTGTCACTCCAGGGGTCAGAGAGAGCAGCATAAACAGGCTCCCTCTCCCCTACACAAAGTCTTGAGGTTAGAGTTTAAGGATGCCTGAGAGGGCATCTCTCCATTCTCTACATAGGAAGCTGCCACTGCCCATGAGCACACGCTAGTGATGCTAATTCACACCTGAAGGGTACACAGCTGTGTGCAGTGTCCAAAACACTCTACAGTTCACAGAACACTATACAGCTTGCAAGACACGCTACAGTTTGCAAAGTGCTTTCATAGCACTTGTCAGGACACTGCCAAAAGAGTCCTCGGGAATGGGGCATGGCTGGTCATTCGGTTATAGTTTTTCAGAAAGAAACTACATTTTTATTCAACATCATGAAACTAAAGGAGCCTAAACCTAACCCTAATCATAATTCTGACCCTAATCCTAAGCCTAAACCTAACCACTCCTTTGTGTGCCTGTTATATTAGAGGATCTCAAGGGGATAATCTGATTTAAACACAAATTATGATGGTGATAATTTGATTTAAACACAATTTTATTTATTTGCATCTAAATTCATAATCAAATCTAAATTCAATTTGAATATAAAGTCATAAATATCAGTCAGTATGCCATTACTGTAAAAAGACAGCATCTATTTTGTAACATGGTGCTTTAAGTCAGTGTGATAAAGCTACAATAAATCTCACCTAGTAACTTGACTCATCTCTCATTTCAGGGCTTGGGAAGTGAAGAAACTAAGGCAAAAATGGAAAAAACTTTCCTTAGTTCATATAAACAAATCCATGGGATTCAGGGGTGGTGGTGCAAGCTGGTGATCCCAGCTCATATCGGGGCTGTTGCAATTCAAGTGTTGCTGGTCACTTCACATGACCTTGTCTCAAACAAAGAGTTACTGCTCGTGCCTATAATCCCAGCATTTAGGAGGCAGAGGCAGGAGGATTGCTGAGAGTTCAAGGCCGGTCTGGCCTGGGCTACGTGGTGAGTTCAGGGCCACCCTGAATTACAAAGTGAGACCCTGTCTTTAAAAAATCATATATTTGTATATTATTACATAAAATAATTATTACCTAAGTTATAGAGCATGCCCTATTTTATCCCCTGTATGGAAAAAAGAACTACAGAGACCCAATACACATACCAGCAACGCGTGTCCCCAATTCTGTCCTGTCTGCTCCATCTGGAGCATCCTAATCCCTTGTCTTTGTTAGAGGGTCCCCAGGCTGAGGGGCACAGAAGCCACTCACTCAGGACATTCTGATGGGTCCCCTGGGTGTATGCAAGTGTGTTTTATGCAGCGTTGTATCTCTGAGCCTGAGGTCTCCTTGCAAAGTGTAAAACTCCCCGTGTCACCCATCTCCCCAGGGTGAGAGACACACAAGTGGGGTACTCTGTCTTGTATTTATTATAAATACGTTCTACTCATTCTATCAACTGCTTACTACTCTTTCACTGATTTTTCTCACCCTGCATTCACTTAGCACTTACTGTATGCCTCACACGATGAAGAGGCACATAGGCAGAAGGCACAGTCCCTGGCTTCCAGAAGCAACTTTTTGCCAAATAAAGTAGAACCCTAAAAGTGCACACACAAGCACCTCAGGGACAGGGGGAAAGTGGCATCTCCCTCTTCGCCTTAAGTCTTTCGGGAGGACGATTTTCCACCACTTTGGGACAGAGTTAAATTAAAGAGACCATCATAACCATAATTAGACTCTTCCTTGTGCTTCTCACCAAGTCAGCACAGGGATATTCTAGTCCAGCAGGCTCCTTAGGAAGCTCTTTCCACCTGACCTACTGAGCTTGAGAGCTTCTGTGGGTCCCATTGTTCTGTTTACGCTTTTTGCTTTGTTACCTACACTGCCCCTCCTTGACTGAAGGCTGTTTGTAAATTCATCTCTGCTCCTGTGAGCCCCGAAAGACACTAATTCTGTCTTTTGCTCTCCCTCCCCCATTTTCCTTCACTTAATATTTTAACTACATACAAGAGCACTCAGAGGTACTTGGGGATGTGGACCAAATTGAATAAAATGAATCGTCTGACAGAGCTCGTGCTGCCAGTTTTCACAGCTGCATCCCAACCTCCCTCGGACGTGTTCCCGTCACCCTCCTACCTGTGATCAGTGTAAGCTGGGTCGTGTAACAGGGTGATGCTGGGGATAGGATTTTACCACATGCACAGCTGCAAGAAGGCTGAAAGAGCCCTGTAGGAATGATCTGTTGCAGCAATTTTCATCCTACACACAAGATGGCCGAAGAAGTGTAGCTTCGCTGCAATCGCCCCTCACCAGCCTTGTGCATACCTGTGTGCCCCCCACTTCCACAGCCATCCAGTCATCCGCAACACGTCCTGACCCTGATTCTGACACAGTCTCTGTCTCACTGTCCCAATTCATGATCCGTGCTTCTTGTTCTTTACAGCGCCTGCAACTGAGGCACAGTTTATCGACTCATTTCTTTTAAAACTGGAAAGTATCTTGGGCTCCACTCCCAGACACTCTGACCCAGGTCTGGACCTGGGCTCAGGAATGCGGGTTTTGAGCGTGTTCCGATTCTGATTTGTCCCCGCAGAGGTCTGATAAGAAAGTGCCTGCAAACTTCAGGGCTGATGATGTAGCTCCGCGGTAGAGCACTGGCCTAGCACGAACGAAGCGCTGGGATCTTCGCCGGCACGACACAAAACAAAGGCAGGGGCATCTGCTAACTCACCGCCACCCAGAGCTTCCATGACCAAGAAAGGCCCAAACCTTCTGACTCCCCCTCTGGGTCCTCATCAGGAGTACAGAGCTGACAAAGGGAACTGCAGCTCGTTTCTCCTACTACTCATCTCCCTTTCCTTCTAGATTGAGGCAAAGAATAGTAATTCTTCAAAGCCTTAGATACAGATTTACCATAACCAGAAGACAGGATCTGGATTGAATATGGGATTGCATCTGAAAGTGAGAAAGTGCGAAGACCTAGAAGGTGCAGAGCTTCCAATTTTCTACTAAAACTATCACTGTGAATCAGGTGAGTGGCCCTGTCGATATTCCAACCTGGAAGAAGACGGCTGGAAGATTTTATGAATCGTGGCTGTCACCCAGATGGAATTGCCTCTTTCCTTTTCAATCATGTATTATTATGTGTAATATTTCTACAATCACTTTTGAGATAATAAACTTGAAAAATCAAACTCACATGGAAGCATGGGGTTTTATTGTAAAATAAACAGCAGGGCAGAAGGAAACTGTTAGTGTTTCATTTTAGTTAAGACATCTCATTTTGATGGAGGTCCTCAGGGCCAGGAGGCAATGCATACATATTTCAAATTGGTAGCATTACACCGAAACAGAGATATTAAGAAAACTTGCAATAAAAGATTGTGTTACCTACAAGTGGGAAAAGCTACTCGAGCCTCGCTGGCAGCATAGGAAGGCTTAACTGACTTTGGCTGGCTTCGGCACTCCTGTGTTCCTCAGAAAACACTGGGGTAGGTTTCACCCCTTTAACGTCTCTTCCACTGGTGGGTGCAGGGTATAATTCCGTGGAAATGACTAACGGAGACTCGAGCACTGCCAATTAGCCCTGTCCATTTTCCAGCCTGAGGAAATTAAGTCAGATATAGGACATGATTAATTAATTAAAGGGGGTGATTTGTCTGTGCACTGCTAGATATTGAATCAAAGGTCTTCACACAGGGATACATGTCCATTCCTTCTTGTAATTTTTTTTTAATATTGAGATGGGGTTTTGATAAGTTGCTAAGTTTCCCGGCTGGGCTTTGATCTGTGGTCCTCCCACTCCAGCCTTCCACAGGGCTGGGATTACAGGTGGGCACCACCATGTCTGGCTAGCAAATATATTTTAAAGTGTGGGGGGAAAAACAAGAGTGGAGTGAGGCCAATATTCAATGATTAATTTATCCCCCATTGGAGATCTATTTTCACTGACTCATCAAACAATACTCTGTTCCAGTCAAAAGATATTTATTTACAAAATAAAACACTCAGTGGAAGGTTAACAAAAAGGAATCCATGATTGTTTTCTTCCACAGAAAAGGATGCCATGTATTAGCTATATGACTATCTAGGAATGATACAAATCGTGTTGTGGTAGCAAATTAATTCAAAACCTCCACAGCCTATCACAGTAGGGCTCTTCATTCTTTGTTTGGTTTTGGTTATTCACAGGAATTCTAACTTCAGGCCGAGTGTTTCTCTTTGGCAGCCCTCAAACCTGCTTACTGGCCTATTTCAGCTCTGTCACATCTGGTTTCTTTCTTTGCAACGCACAGATGAGCTGAGTCCAGTGCTGGCCTGCCAAGAGAGGGGTTCTGGATTCAACTCCAAGCACCAGAAAAAAACCAACAGTTTTTGGTTTTATGGAGAGAAAAGGAAAAGCAGGGAGAGCTCCCAACACTCACATGCTCTGGCCCAACGCGAGCTTCTGTGTCTGTTCATATTCTCAGGGACAAGGACACATCCTCATGGGGCTAAAACTCAAGGGGGGGCTGGAGCTGCGTTATCTCCTGTCCATTCACTAAGCGGAATCATGACCAGGTCAGAGGTTCCCGCTGAACACACCAGGGAATCGAATGTAGGAGCGAGTGGTGTTGCCCTGAAGAGTTGTGGGAAGTTTTCACAGACAGGGGAGGCAAGCATTGGCTTCAAGAGCAGGTTAAGTAGAGGAGAAGAGCCCATGCCATGCAGAGGATTGTTGTAGCCAGAGGCCCAAAGGTGAGGAGCAGGAGATGTAATTCAAAAACACTGGGAGTGCTCAAATGTTTTAGAAGCTTTACTATAAAATACACATTACCTTGAAGACCACTCAAAATCCTCCCTCTTGCTTCCAACACACTCATCCCACCATGCCTCCCACTTTTTGCAGCAGTTCTGAAGTCCTCTCTCCTGAGGGTCTTCCCAGGTGTGATCACAAACACGGTGACTGCTCCCGAGTGCCCCCCAGCGGAAAGACGGCTCATAACACACGACGCTGTGTCCTCCTCCACCTCAGTCACTGATCTGGCTCCGTGTGACTCAGGTTCTTCCCCAAAATCACAGTGACAGCGAGAGGGGGACGTTTTGATCCATTCAGGACATCAAGGCAGCTGGGACAGCGTAGCTAAGACCTTCAGGAAGGAGGACTCCAGAGCTGCAGCAAAAAATGGGAGGGATGGAGGGACAAGTATGTTCAGAGTGAGGGGAGAATTCTGAGGCAATTCAGGATAAGGTGACTTTGCAAACATGTTTTTTTTTTTATTTAAATGTTCACTAAGTCTTTCAATCGCATCTAACAGAGTTGTATTTTAGGTGATGATAAGAAAACAAACCTGATGCCCAGTTATCTGTGAACAGTGAAGATGCGTATTCACAAGCAGTTGGACATGGGTCACATTTTGAATCATAAGAAAAGGGTAAAAATCTGCTTTGTATGGACCAGGGCTGTAATATGACCCTGAGCCTCAACCAGAACAATAGGAGTCACCATTTTCCTGAAACAAATTCCTCTGTATGCCCACTACCCAAAGGCCTCACTCCAGGCCTGTAGGATAGGTGAACTGAATGCCTCCATCCTTGCAAATTGTGTGTGTGTGTGTGTGTGTGTGTGTGTGTGTGCACGTGCGCGTGTGTGTGTGTGAGGGTGTGTGTGAGAGAGAGAAAAAGAAAGAGAGAGACAGAGAGAGACCAGTGTTTGAACCCAAGGCCTTCACACTGACCTATGTCCTTAGCCCTTTTTCTTGTTTTCATTTTGGGACAGAGTCTTTCTAAGTCACTAAGTCATCCAAACTGGGTTAGAACTTGAGATCTTCCTGCCTCAGACTCCCTGACTGTTAATATTCCATGCATGTGCCTGGCTGCCTTGCAAAATTTCTATATTGAAACATTAGTTCCCAGGATGAAGGCACATGGCTCTCAGATGTGGGTACTCAAGTGGCCACTAAATTATGGGGCAGAGCCCACAGGTAAGATTATGCAAGAGAACTCTCCCTCCCTCCTCACAGTGTGGACACAGCACAGAGGTGATGGTCTGAATGCTGGAAACAGGCACCTACCTTATTGTTGGGTTCCAGACCCCAAGGACTGAGAGATGTTGGTCTCTGGGGCTCACATCCACATCTACTGCATTGGGGCAGCCAGAGCTGACCGAGACTCCTGGTCCCTCCTGACACCCCTCAGTGCTGTGCTCACGCTGGTACCTGAGGGTGACAATGTGGATCCAGCACTTTCACAGTGCTCGACCACTCAGGTACCTGTGTCACGGCAGCTCCAGGTCACTTGGTGCTTTTGTGTAATAACCGATCACACCACCTTGAATGGTTCTGTATGCAGCCGACAGAAGGCTACTCCCTGCATCTCTGATATGCCATTGGAGCCCTCATGACCAACCACTTCTTAAAGGTCCCACCCCGGAATGTAATGGCAACTTGCATACTAGAATGAACATGCACCAGAGTACCTGTATCAGGGTAGACACAATAGCCAACACCCACAGTGTAAGGGAGGACAGACAGTCTGGCTCATGATTTTAGAAGGTTCAGTCCATGGTCAGCTCTTCCAAGGCAGAAACATCATGGCAGAAGGGCTTGGGAAAACAAAGCTGTTTAGTTTATGGTGGTCAGAAACCAGAGCAGGGGAACAGGGCCAGAGGGGAAGGGTGGAGACCAGATGCATACTCCAAGATCACACCTCTGTGATCCACCTAGACACACCTAGAAATGTGGTGTAAGTCCCTGACTTATGAATGAGTTCCATTCTGGGAGAATTTTCCATAAGCCAGATTCATTTGTAATCACAGAAAGTGAATCCACCCATGAAAGTTTGCAACTAAAATGTTTGTAAATTCAGGACTACTTACTATACCAGTCCCTGGGTTCTCTGATTCCCATTGGGTTGATATAACTTGATTAGCTATCATAATACCTTTGTGCTCTTCTCTGCTCAGAAAACTCCCGTGTATTCTGGAAAGCCTCAACCTTAACTCTGCCGTGGTTAATAATTCCTTTATGCTTTTGAAAAATGAATTCCTACTTGCTTTCATGAGTATATATTTGTTCACATCCTTGTCATTTGTCTGGCTTTTCTGAAAACAGAGAATCTGTCATCTTCACCATGAACTGATTGTTATTCCTAATGAAATTCAAATAATACAGAATATTATGTAGGAGAAGTATGGAGAAACAAAGTGCTTATTTTCTCAGTAGCGTAAAAATCTTTAATAATAACACCTTGTAGTTAACAAGACCTTGTTCTTGGCCGGGCACTAGGCTGAGTGTGTTAACAGATTATCTCATTTCATAGTCTCCAAAGTCTTCTAAGGAAGGATATTATCATTCACATTTTAAGGTGAATAAACTGAAACACAGAGGGGTGAAGTAACTCACTCAATGCCCACCAGGTATTAGGTAGTAAAGCCAGGATTTGAAACCAAACATCCAGAAATAGAACCCCTATGCTACAGCTGCTATACAGTAGGACAACAAGCTCTACTTTCAGGATAAATCACAAGGACAGAGAGGACAGTGAAGACAACATTAAAGCCACAGCGATGGTGCATGGAGACAGGAAGACCTGCATCAACTGAGGGCTTTGCCCTTGGTAATTGAGAAAGGGCTGAGAAGGTGCTTGTACTGCATAAGAGCAGTAAATTAAGTGCACATCCGCTGGACGTGGTGGCTCACACCTGTAATCCCAGCACTCAGGAGGCAGAGACAGGAGGGTTGCTGAGTTCCAGGCTTGCCTGGGCTACGTAGTGAGTTCAGGGCCAGCCTGAACTACAAAGCGAGACCCTGTCTAAAAAAAAAAAAAAAAAATGATAAATTAAGTGCACATCCTAAAACACAAGGCCTTGTTTATTAACTATATCTCACATCCGCGGCTAGACGAAGACTTTGGCTGCCTTGATACTAAATACATCAGTATGGTAAAGAGTAAGCACAGAAGACAAAGTGACTCCTCCTCGTTGGTAGTTATAAAAATGCGCCGCGGCACAAGATGAAACGCCTCGGAGAACTTGTGAAACATGAGACTAAGCAGCTGTTTTACTCTTCACTGTTTCAAAACAAACAGGCACTGACTTTTACCGAGAGATCGGCAGCTCAGGCAATCAGCAACGCGCTCATGGCGGGCCGCACCCCGGGCTGCAGAGGATTTCTATGGAGCAGAACAGGGAGCCAAGAAGACAGAGACCTGCTTCCCCCAAATCATCACCCTCTGTGCAAGTGCTATTCGAGTCCACTGAGAAGTGCGCAGCCTGGCAGCACGGCCAGCCCCAAGGACCGGGGACAGGATGCTGCTGGGAACAGCACGGATCGGGTCCCGTCCTGGGCACACCCCTCAGGGCACTCCGGCTGGCAGCCAGGTCGCTTGTAGGGTCAGCCTGGCAGAGAAAGGGTGGGCTGGAAGAGGAGAGGCTAAGAGGCCTGGGGGAGGTGCGGCCCCAGCCTTGTGCACTCAGAACTTCTCTGCGAGCCAATGAGGGGAGCTTGGGTTCTGCTCTGGTGCAAGGGGAAGAGATGAGCATCTCCGGGTTCGGGCAACCGCAGACCTGCAGCGGCTGCCACGCAGGTGGGTCCCGGTGGGTGACTCAGGGCAGCTGAGTGCACAGCGGAAAAGAAGTACTCGTGAAGGGAAACTCAGAGGGCTTGCGGAGGTGGCGCCAGGAGTGGATACAGCAGGTCCAGGCCTTGTCCTGAAACTCTAGCAGGGAAACCTGCCTGTTAACGAAAGGAAATGGCCGGGCGTGGTGGTTCATGCCTGTAATCCCAGCCCTCGGGAGGCAGAGGCAGGAGGATTGCTGAGTTCAAGGCTTAACTGGGCTCCAGAGTGAGCTCAGGGCCAGCCTGCACTACAAAGCGAGACCCTGTCTGAAAGAAAAAAAGGAAAGTGCAGGAAAAAAAAAAAAAAAACAGCACAGTCCCAGAAGCCCTGTGCTCTTCAAGGCTGAGGCAGGAGGGCTGCCAATTCAAGAGCAACCTGGGCAAACTAGTCTGACTCGATCTCAAAATATAAATTAAAAGAGGCTAAGGATGGAGCTTAGTGCAAAAGCTCTGGGTTCCATCCCCCGTGCTGGGAAAGGGGTGGATTCGCTGGGTGGGCGGAAATGTCCTCAGTTCCGGACACTTAGGAACATGCTGAACTGTTACAGGATTGAGTTTCGGGAAAGTCGGACGTCTCAGTTCTTAGTTCCACTGAGGAATTAACAAAAGGAAATGGAATGCAAGTCAAAGAGGCACACATGATCACACATGCACATGTACACACACACACAC
>PVIC010011141.1:0-41930 GCA_004025085.1 Thryonomys swinderianus
AGTTACAGCATTCAACTTGAGTGGACAAAATTATTATGATTTAGTAATTAATTATCCCATAGACAAATGTCTGTCTATAATCAGAAATAACTTTCATTGAATAAAAAATCAAATTTGTGTCTAAATTTTCAGAATAGGATTTTTACATAAGCAAGTTGAATTTTAAAATATTCCATATGGAATAAAGTGTTGTAGGATATTTTTCATGTACTAAGGCAATGAAATGGAACAGATGATACAAATCAGTTTTTCTGGTGACTGTTATCCAAGGACATATACTTAATTTAATAATTTCATCTGCTAAGTTCCATGTTCAGCTTTTAAAAAATCACTTTATGATTAACCATCAAGAATATTTCTAATTTTTATGCAGTATCCCCACAGCTGCTGATATAAAATAGCATACACTGAAATAGTATAAGTTCAGTAAAAACAATTTCTACCACTCTCCTGAAAAGTTCTTTCATGTTTACATTGTAAAATAAACTGATTGAAAATTAGAGCCAGTGTTGCTTAGTACTTTTTCTGAGGCTATTATTACAACATAGTATGTTAATGTCTGATCTAGACATTATAAATGTGTTAGAGTGAATGGCTGACACTGGAATATAAACCTCTACTTATGTTGCATAAAATACTTAAAAATTTGGTTAGATGCTTTGCATGGCACTAGACTTTCACATCTACAAGGAAGTCAGCTCTTGACACAAGATGTACCTTAATATTTAGAAGAGTTTCACTACAACCATAGAAAACAGCATACACAAAGAAAGGAATGGATCTGTCTCTGAGTCATAATCCTTGAGTACTTTTGTAAAGTGAAATGTACATCATGGCTCCTAAACATGGGCTTCTTCAAAGCATAATATATTATACCATCAATTATCACTATTATCTATCATATATCAGGTTAACTAATTACTGAGCACAGATAATTACTGAGGATAAGAGGCCCTATGTGTCTGGGTCTTTTTTTATCATTGCTGTTGCCACAAGCTGTTCTAGAATGGAAGAGTTAAAGAAACAATTAGCACATTAAGAAATCTGCCATGTTTGGGGGGTAGTTTGAGCACATAGGCAATGCATGCTCCCAGCTATGATCTTTTTCCTTACCCAATGGAATATATGAGCAAGAATTATGATACAAAACAGGAATTCAAAACATCTTTCTGCCGGGATGTTCCATGGAAAATTCTTGCAAAGGCAATGAACCCTTTCCCAATTTTTACTTTTAAAGCATCATTCTGCTGTGTATTTGTTTGCTGGCTTGCATGTGGTCTTTGATCTTTGCTCCATGAACAGTGCACCAGAGGATCTTGCCATGCTTGAGCTGAGAGAGTTGCACCAAGCACGAGTCGAGAGCACAGAGGGGAGGGGTGTGACCAGCAGGATGGAACAGGAGACAGCAAGCGGGTGTGAGGACAGGAAGGTCCGAGCGCAGCAGGTCCAACAGTGTGATGGCATCTACACAGCAGGGACTGCATGCAGATCCCTGGCAAGATGGACTTGTCAGATATGTCCCTGTGTCTATTAAGGATGGTGGGAACCACCTTTCTTTATGCTAAAGAAGATATGGAGAGAAAGAGGGGAAAAAAAAAAAGAGAATGATTTTTGTGCTGCTAAATTTGAGTTAGAGATATCTGTGAATTTTTCAGTTTGAATATATAGTAAGAGACACAAGTATATGAATGGAAAAAACATAATGTTTTAAGCTAGGTCTTGTGAAAGCCTCAGAAATCCCAGAAATGGCAGGAACACACAATGTATATAAAGAGAGTCTGCATATTCCTTATGAGTATTAGTACACACTCACAAGAAGAGTTCTTTGGAGAAATTGGCTATGGCAAGCTTGCCAGAAAGTACAAAAGCACCTTCAAATTATGCATTCTGCTGAAAAGTAACAGAGTCCGCAAAGATAAATTAAGATGTGATTTTTTTTAAGACAACTCGAAAGGTCTCCACAGGATAATGTAATCGGCAAAATAAATCATAACAGTAAGGGAATACGAGCAGCTAAACAAAATAGGAACGTGTGTTATTTTATTACTCAAATGCTTTAAGGCAAGGTAATTATGAGGGGTTGTGGTTGTGGCTTGCAAAAGAAGAGCTTTAATACAGGACACATAATTTATTTGTTTACTTTGTAGTATTCACAGAAAAAGTCACATGCAGAGATGCTCAAGAGAACCAAAGAATCCAACCAAAGGTCTGGAACCCAGAGTGTTCCTTAAATCCAGTTAAAAGCTTAAAGTCCAAGACAATGTCCTCCAGATGTCGAACCAGTGACCCAGGACCCACACCAGTGTCTCCTACAAGGCTGTATCAAGGATCTGCAACTAAAAGGTCCAAAGGCCAGTATTAGAAGCCAGAAAAGCTGCACAGGTGGGGTGAAAGACGGTGCTCCTGGACTGAGGATCTATAATGCCTTCTGGATGTAATACTCAAAATGAAAAATCAGAGCTTCCTGAAGAGAACAGCAGAGATTCCCAGCATCAGTAGGGACCTGAGCCCCTCCTCCAAAGAGAACAGCCAAGTTTGAATCAGGAAAACCATCCACAGCAAGCTTCATCTAGAAAATCAAGACCTAGAGTCTTGCCCTCTAGTTCTCTTTATGCCATTGACAACAGTCCTGAGGTGGGTCCTCCAGGCCCCCAACATGATGATTCTGTTCATCTAGGTGTTCCAAATTGACCATTGGTTAATACACTACAGAGAGAGGAAGTCTTTCTTAAACTTTATGCCAATTAAAAAACATTTAAAAAGTCATGGAATTAGATGATTAACACGTGATGGTCCACACAGGTATAAATGATTCTTCCAAGAAATATAAGATTCTAAACTAGTAGAAGAAAAGTACAATGAGGAATGGTGTAGACCTAAATTGTCTCCATGCTAAGTCTTTATAAAAACAAAAGTGAAAATATATTGGACTAAACTTGACGGAAAAAACATTAATGGTGTTAAAAACATTTTTATCACAAGCAGTGGAAAAAGTAAACGTGTGTATCATGATAAAATAGAATAAGAACACAGGACCACTGCTGTGTTATTTCTATGAAAATATATATCCAAATTTTAAAATGAAGACATATGTATCCCTAGATACACTGTATTAAAAAGTTGTCTGTATACTTCAAAATGTTATGGAAATGAAAACTGGAATACCCACTTTATAATTTATTTTAAAGTACACCAAAATAAAACAAATATCTAAAGGTACATAACAAATAATTGTAAATAGGATGATAATCTTGATCACTTTTCTACTGGGTACATTATTGAGAACACTGGCAAAGCTTGAAAACTTTGGAGTAGGTGGTAATAATAAATGACTAATCACCTGATTTTATTGGTGAATGTGTAAGAACGTTGGAAAATGTTCTTATTTGTAGTTGTTAGACTTTTAAGACTGTGTGATGGGCACCATGAAGACAACACATTTTCAATAGGTTCTGAAACAAAAACATTCTTTGGGATAGTTCTGCAATGAAAAATACTTGAAATTGTATCAAAATGAATATTTTGAGAACTCAATTATATATAAACAACTCACTACATTAGTTCTGAAAAAAATATTTGACATACAAATTTTTCTAGGAAGTAAAAGTGAACAAAGAGTTCAAAATTATTATGTAATTGTATCTACAAGAGGCTAAGCAAACATATTTAAAGGCATTCTTATTTTTTAAAAGTGTTTTAAAATGGGGCCAGAGATTTAGCTCAGTGGTTCTGGTGCCTGCCTTGCAAGCACAAGGTCCTGAGTTCAATCCCAGTAATCACATACAATGCTGGGTGTGGAGACTCACGCCCACCAGCAATCAATACCACATACCACCGTGCTGGGCGTGGTGGTGCACGCCTGTAATACCAGCACTGGGGAGGCAGAGACAGGAGGATTGCTGAGTTCGACGCTTGCCTGGGCTACATAATGAACTCAGGGCCAGCCTGAACTACAAAGTGAGACCCTGTCTCAAAACAAACAAACAAACAAACAAATAAAAGTTTTAAAATGTGTATTTCTAAATTAATATCATACCTACTAATTGCTGGTACTTGTTCCTCTATAGCTTCTAAAATTGATTTCTTTCCCATTACTCTTTTTCTTGTGTTGGCTGAAATCCATGTTTTCCTTTCTCTTTAGACCATTTAAAGAGAAGTACAGTTCACTGGATTCTCCTTCCAACTATTTCATTGGTGCCTCAAGGGGGAGTTTTAAGAGGATAAATTTGCTTACATAAATTGCAGCCTAGTTAATATCCTAGACTATAGAAAAAAAGGGGGGGAAAGGCCATTTTCTTTATAAAAGTTGATACAAAATATAAAGTGATTGGACCAGCTGAGAATCTAAGCTAAAATTGCAGTAAAGCTTAACCATTTACAATAAATTGTAATGTGTCTGAGTATTACCATCTATCTGACCTTGCCTAATTCAGAATTGGACCCAAGACTGTGCATTACAGATTCTGATAGGTAACAAATGTTGTCTCAGTATTGTGTAACCTTCTTATAGAACAGAATTATTTTAAAATGTGTTTTTGCACTTGAGCGCTGTTTTGTGCAAGTTGAAAATTAAAATATTTTACCCCACCATCAATCTTGTCTGTCTCCTCAGAAGCATATGACTCACATGATGTTGTAAAACTCTATGGGGTGAACTGACTCCCAGCTAACGGTTTGCTCGATTGTATCAAATGACTTAGTTTGTGTGCAGTATGACAAATACATGATTAATTCTCTTTCTGTATAAAAAACTTCCCTGCTTGTAAGGGTGTGAAGGGAAAGGTGCCTTTGAGGATGAATGAGTAGAGCTCCATAGAGACAAATAGTTCTGAGGGCATTGGGTTAACCCACTCACTCTGCAGCGAAGCAGTGTTTCCCTGGAGATGGGCCAAAAAGCAAAGAATTGGAAATAAGGAAGCTTTTAATTTTTATGTTCGAACCTAGAAAAGGTCAATGTTTACTTTCTGTCATTTTCAGGTGTAAGTGACCTGAAAAAGTAATAACCATCTGACTATAAGATGTTATATAAATATTAAACTCAACAAGGGAATCTTGCAGGCACTTGGGGATAGTTTTCTCAACTGTACTAACAACATTTCACCTTGCTGGTATTACAAGTAATGCCAAAGCATGTCTGTAAAGGAAAAAAAAAAAAAGTTGGACAGACTACTCACTAGATTTAGCGGAAATCTTTTCTAGCGACTGACGTCCGTCCTGTAGAATTCACTCCTACGGCTGAGTTTTATGTAAGTCGATACGCTACTATTATTTTCGCCGCGGTATATCTCTTAAGGAAGTAAACGTTAGCCGAGGATTTCCATTGGGAAGTGATTTAATGTTTTAGGAAATGTACAGATTTCAGTAGTGGAGATCAGAACATAACACGAACGGATGCGATGTCCTTTGTTCTGGAGGATATTCTGGGGACTGGTATGTTCTGGTAGCCAAACAACGGATTCCAAAGGTTCAAGCCTGAACTCGTGTAGTCACAATCCCACGACTTCCACAGGCTCCTGAACCGCAGGCCCACTCTGTGCGGGACTCATCTTTCTCGTGTGCAGTTGTCTCCTACAAGGTATGTTTGCTCGTTTGGTGTCCCGAAAAGGAAAAGCAGCTCTGACAAACGTCCATATTCTCCATCCTTTCTCTGCTCAGACTGAGACAAACTTCTCTCTTTGGCTTGGTGAGAAGAAGACAGACCAGGTTTTTGGAAACTTACTTAATTGTTACCATCTTTAAAATGAGAATAAAAACATTACTGTTCAGAATAGTTGTATTCTTGTAATGATAGTATGAATTGTATTTATTTCTTATCTATTTTTTATGTAGTACCAGGGATCTAACTCAAGATCTTGCACTTGCAAGGCAGATGTGGCAGCACTGAGCTAAATTCTTGGCCAAAGATCTTTATATATTTTAAATTGCTCCAATTACTAAGATCCTTATTGTCTTTAGCCATTTGTATTTTTTTTTTGTGAAACATATGTTATAAATTTTGTTAATAATTTACATTTTAGGCTGGGGCTTTAGTTCAGTGGTTCTGACATCTGCCTGGAAAATACAAGGTCCCAAATTCAATCCCCGGAAACCACATACCACATTGCTGGGCATGGTGACTCACACCCACCACTAATTAGTACCACATGTCACAGTAATGAGCGTGGTGGCTCACACCTGTATTCTCAGCACTCAGGAGGCAGAGGCAGGAGGATTGGTGAGTTTGAGGCGTCTGGGCTACATAGTGAGCTCAGGGCCAGCCTGAACTACAAAGCGAGACCCTGTCTTGAAAAAAAAATCAATTGATCAATTGATATGTATGTGGGAAAATAGAAAATAATCACTTCAAGAAAAAATAACCATTAATAAATTTAGAGAATTAGCACTCAGAAATACATATATTTTCAATATGAAATAGCCAAATAACATCAAGAATATTATGTTGGCTGGGGATTTAGCTCAAGTGGTACCGTGCCAACCTCGGATGCACAAGGGCCTGAGTTCGATCCCCAGTACCACCAAAAATAAAAATAAAAAAAATATTATGTTAATAATATTATTCCCAAAATGGGCACAAAATTTAAATAGGCATTTTATAGAAGCAAATACACAGTGAGTATTAACTGTGAGATTGTAATGAATTCCACTAATTATTAGTGAATTAAAATTAAAATCATGAAGGCCAGGGATTTAGCTCAGTGGTTTTGACATCTGCCTCTAAAGCTCTGGGTACAGGTTCAGTCCCCAGTAACCACATACCACAGCGCGAGCTGTGGTGGTTCATGCCTGTAACCAGCACTTGGGAGGCAGAGGCAGAAGGTTTGCTGTGAGTTCAAGGCTTGCCTGGGATACATAGTGAGCCCAGGACCAGCCTGAACTACAAAATGAGACCCTGTCACAAAAATAATAATAATAATAATAATAATAATAATAATAATAATAATAATAATAATTTATATGTTATATTTGCTTACAATAAGAATGTTTCTAAGTAGAGTAAAATTCTCTAAAATGTAATTTTGTTTAAATATTTCAAAATAAGTTTGAAAGCAGTCAGCTTTCCATACAATTTGACTCTAGAATTTTTACTGTGTAGAGCTGTGATTTGTGAGGAAATGAATGAAGTAGCCTCTTTACAGGAATGTTTATGGTACATGGCACTCTGTTGGGGTATGTCTTGATTTTTTTCCCCTGGCCTCCATTTCACCTAGTTTTTGTAAAAGCTTTCATTTCTTGTGACATGACAACTTTCTGTAATAATTCTTCCCACTTTCTCTGTATCACACTGACTTTGCAGATCTGTAGAGGCCATTATTTGCAATGTGATCCAATTGCAATGAGTTAGAGACAACATTTTTGTTATGTGAAGTAAGGAAACCAAAGAAATACAAGTGCTGTGTAGTCACCATTGTACATGAAAAGTGAAAAATCGATTTTGTGGAAGTAGAGTGTATCATAGTGTTCACTAATGGCTAGGAGGGCGGAGGGAAAGCAGAATAGAACATTGTTGGTAACAGACTACAATTATTTTGTGGGAATAAATTGTAATGTTCTACAGCACAGTAGGGTGATTATAACTCAGAACAACTGACAGTAAACTTCCCCAAGAATGATAAGAAAATCATTCAAAGTTCTCCATTAAAATTATGTAAAATATGGACATGTAATTTAATGTAATGCAGCCTTTGTATATGGTATACACACATCATATCACGGTCTCACAAATATGTATAATCACTGTATTTTAATTTTAAAAAAAGAACTGACATACAGGTTAGACACCTAATGATTTGCATCATGTATAATGGGAATAAGAATTTCCTATTTCTTGAGAGGATCACCCCAGTTCCCCAATCCTTGAGTCTGGATTGGCCTATGATGTGTTTTGGCTGAGAGAATATGAAACAGTTTGCTCCCTCATGTCTTGAAAAGTCTTGCAAGTCCTATTTTCTTTCTTTTAGCATCTTAAAACCATTGCACCGTAGGGAGCCAGTCTGGCGAACCCGGTACGTGAGAATCCACAGGGGGAAACTCGGCATATACAAGCACCACGCGGCCCCCAATAGCTGAAGGGAAATGCCACCCCAGGCGGCCTGAGTCCGTGAGGGCGTCGGGTGGGTGGCGCTGCGCGAACGGGCCACGTGAGGCTACATGAGTATGTGGTAAATCCCAGAGTAATAGGAAAAGTGAATCACTGTTATTTAAATCACTGCCTGTGAGGCTGTGACTTTAATCAGCGATAGATAACAGGCAATTTATTCTGAAAGGAAAAGGAAATTGGTGTTCTCAAGTAGCCAGGTCTCAGCATCTGCAGCCTGTTGTTTTTGTTTTGTTTTGTTTTTTGTTTTTTCTTTTAGCTTCCGATCAGGAATCCTGTCCTGCTTTTACTGCAACTCATTGGCAGGGATAATCCTTTCTGTGCTTGTAATACTTTACCCCTGACCTGTTTAACTAATTCTGATTTATTTGTTCCTCAATCTCGTTACAGTCATCTCTTCTTTGGAGTGTCTGATATTTTACCTCCATCTTTTCACATATCAGAATTCCTTTTTTCACATTTCACCATTTGCTTGTCCCTCAGACTCTGAGGTCACCCCCTGACCTGTCCCTGCTAGACTGTAAGGTCTGGGAAAACTACCTCTTTGCCTCAAGCGTGACGTTCTTATTCACTGAAGATGCACCACCGCTGTAATTTAGGAGGATATTTCAATGTAATGTGGCTAAATATTATTTCTGCCATTCATAAGAGCAAATATATGTAGCTGGTAAGTCTCCTAATGTTGTAACACCAAAGGAAGTAACTTTATACAATAGTGTAGATTCTCTACAACTCATGAGGGTGTTACTTATTCATTATTCAATTTTTTCTTTAAATATTAATAACAGTGCTTTAGATTATTTTAACAAAGGAGGAAATCAAGGAAGCAAAGTGACATTAAGATAATTATATGCATAAAACAAGTCAAATCCGTTAATCTCTTTGAATAAGTGAGTTAGCAACATGGCTCTAAAATTCTCACACTCAATTTGAAGAGGGTTACATTATGATAAATAGCTGTGGGTAACACAATGGAAAACATTTCAAACTAAAAATAAGAATAAAAGAATGAAAATTTCCAAAAACTCTTTTTCAGTGTCTTTTTATTTAGTCAATTCTATAATAGTGAAAGCCAAAGGCAGCCAAGATATCCCTGTAGGAATTTCACAGTTAAGTGATTTAATCCAAAAATAGATTTTAAAGTTACCTAGCAAGTATATGCACCACATACCCTCTGGCTTGTTCCATAAATATTTTCCTTAAATTGAATTTTTATCAGAATTGAATAATAGTGGATTTTTTGGTATATGCACACTGACTGATATATAAGTGGGTTGTAAATACTTTTCTTATCATTAAATTTATGCCATTGTAGGTCTCACATTTGAAGAGAGACATTTTATAAGAGTAGCATGTGTTCATGGAATATAACCAGGGTGATGAAAGATCAGCAACTCTTTAGGGAATTGAGGAGCACAACTCAGAGAACAAAATGCAGAAAAAATATATATCTTCCAATTTTTGATAATGTTCTACATAGAAAACACATTCAACTTGTAATATGTGATCCTGAAAGAACTTTGAGTTTTAATTTGAATAAATAAAGTTATATTTCAGCCATGAAAAATGAGACTTTAAATTATACAGGTGGAACTGAGACTCTTTCAGTATATTCCAACAATTTCTATGCTCCAGCCTTCAAATAGTTCTGAGTTTGAAATGAAACTTGCACCAATGAAGTGAAAGGACAGATGTGTTATGTGAGCATATATTTTTTCCCATCTCTATGTAGGTCTCTGGGAGTGTAATTGTGCACAGTAGCCAGTCAACATTTGAACAATTGTTTTGAGCAAACGACTAGTATTATATATATCTTAGTTTTTTTAATTTTAAAAATGTCTCTTTTTATGAGCATCTGGAGCCAAATAATATTTCATGGCTTTGTTAGTTTAAAACATTCTCAAAATGAAAGCCTACACACTGTGATAGATGATAGTTTAGCAGTAACGTTAGTAAACAAATTCAAACCAACAATAGAGTAATTAATCCCTAACGTCCCTCTAATGTAGACATTTTTATTACCTGCACAACCCAGTTCAGGGATTTTCGAGACAGTGGTCTTTCACTGAACTCTGATTCTACTTACGTATTTTCAGAATCTTTCAGAAACAGGGCTTGGCTTCATCATCACTCTCTCCCTGCTCTGGACTTCACAGACTCCATACTCTGATTGCACACCCAGTGTCGTGGAAATAAACCAGTGAGATGGGATCAGAACCCTTCCCTTGAAGACACCTTCCACAGCAATCACATATGGCTTACACTTCCTCAGAGGAAATTCTGTTTCATATTTTCTTTTCTTTTCTTTTTTTTTTCTTTTTTTTTTTTTGTGGTACCAGGGATCAAACTCCAGCCTTGGTGCTTCCAAAGTCTGTGTGGTACCACATGAGCTATTCCCGACTGTTTCATATTCTCTGATGTAAAGATATAATTGGAACCTAAGATGTGTATTCACTTTTTGCATTTTATAATATATTTGGGTCATAATGGCATGCAGCACTTTGGCTATTGAGCAGATGGCCACTAAAACCTCTCCATCTACAATAAATAATGTAAGGTAGTAAACATCTTCCAACCTTATCAGATATTAATGCCATTTCCATTGTCATTCAATTATGTCTCATATTTTCTATTAATATTTCATAAGCTAATGTTTGTTCATCCTCTAGCTGCTAGCTAGCCTTTTAAAATTTAAAACAAAATAGGATTGAACACATAGTTCATTAAGGTTTAAATCTATGACTGCTTGAGTTTAAGAATTGGATCAAAAAAGATAATCACATTAATAACTAATATTAAGGCCAAAATGTGTTAGGTATCTGTATTCAAATGGAACTAAAACAATAAAGCATCTATTTGCATTTAAAAAGGAGAGTGTTGGTGTTACTTAAACAATAGCAATAGACTTGCTTTTCTACAGATGCTTTTAGAATTCATCTCTGCCTTTTATAAAAGCTGTGAAATAGGAGCTGCTCTCCTCTCCCCAAACACCACTAATCCTCCAAGTTTCCTGTTCCAAGTGAACCCTGGTTTAGCTTTACGGTATTTCCCACCTTACCGCTCCAAAGAGCCACTACCAGTTTGTGAGAATTGGCTCTCAGTTCAACAGTCAGTGTGCTTTCTGTTGACTTTTCCAAATGCATTAGAAAAAGCTGGAAGTTCCTGCTGGAACACTAATGGAAATCCGAGAGACCGCCAAAAGCTTGAATGGTGATGTTGCCTACAAACTACAAGAGATGACTTTCTGAAACCTAAAATGGTCCATCAGCATAAAGGTTATGTACTCCTTAGAAATGGAGGATATTAGTGTATTTAGTTTTGCTCCACTGAAAACCCTGTTTTTTTTTTTTAGCTTTTTGGAGACAGGGTCTCGCTTTGTAGTTCAGGCTGGCCCTGAGCTCACTATGGTGCCCAGGCAAGCAGCCGCGAACTCAGCAATCCTCCCATCTCTGCCTCCCGAGTGCTGGGATTACAGGCGTGAGCCACCACGCCCAGCATTATATGTGGTTACCGGGGATCAAACTCAGGTCCTTGCACTTGCAAGGCAGGCGCCGGAACCACTGAGCTAACCCTCCGGCCCTGAAAACCCTTTCTTGAGACATTTGAGAGAACTCAAGCCATTTCTAATCAACTTAAGTACACTATTTATATCCTCCCAAATAAATAACGTCCACCAGAAGGATTGTGGGAAACAGGAGAAAAAGCATAACTCCTTTAAGAGGGTTGAGAATTTTCCTTTAATATCAATTATCCACTCGCTAATTAAAAGCATTAGTTATAAAAGTCACACTAACCTTGATGGACCTTAAATGTTACTAGGGTTGCAGACTGAGTAATGAGGGGTAAAGAAATAAATGGGGGTGGTAACAAAAAATAAAAAAGGAAACAAAGCTTATGTATTTAGGGTGTGGAGAACTGTGGGGTGGGTAGGGGAATTGGGGAAAATGAGAATTAAATTGTGGCATAGGCAAGTGAAGTAAGTTTAGGTAGAAAAGCACTACGATAAAATTTGAATAAACCATTGGAACAACTGAGGGCAGCATGTGACTCAGATGTTACAAAGTCCTCATGGCGCTGGAAAGTCAATGACACACAGGACATAATTAAAATATGATTTCAATGCCAGTATTATTGGCAGGCAACTAAGATGTTAAGTTCCTAGTTTTGGTACATGTTATGGTTGTGGTTGCTTTTGTGGAGAGAGGTGAAGAAAGAGAAATCTAGGGAAGAAAAATAGTAATTGGAGGGCAGGGGATTTGGCTCAGTGGTTCCAGCACCTGCCTCATAAGTGCAAGGTTCTGCTACCAAAACAAACAAACAAACAAAAACACAAAGATTTGGAAAAGTCATAGGACAAAAATGGTGCAATTCATGCTGTGGCCTAATTACTGATCGATATTAATCAGTACATTCAAAAGTTTTTGACTGCTAATTTCTGTAGAATATATACCTAGGACAAAGTCTTCACCAAATGCATTAAAATCTGCTGTCAATGGATTATACACCTGCCACTGATTTTGTCAATGTAAATATCCAAACTGCTAGTAAGAAGGGGTTGTTAATAAGCGCAGTCTTACTTTATTCCATATTCTAACTCAGTCTCCTTTTGCACAAAATTTTTCTGTTGAATTTTGGCAACCTAAATTTGGTTCAGGGTTATTAAACGTCAATTAATTGTGTAATAATTTCAGCAAACAAAAACATCGGGAAAAAGTCATAATTGCAGCAGCTATGTTCTGATGCAGTGGCCAGAAAAACCACTGTCCACCAGCCAAATTGGTCTGCTGTCTGTTCTGATAGATAAAGTTTACTTGGCGTGCAGCCAGTCTCTTACTTTCATACTACGCGTGCCTTCTTTCTTGGTGCCACACAGACCACTTGGCCCACCACTGTGAGGTGTTCGCTGTCTTTCCTTTTGGAGAAAAGTTCCCAAAACATCTGGAGTTACTTAGTCATTCAGCAAAGGGGGAGGGAATTTAAAACCCATGTCTCAAGATAATCTTCAGTGGCAACTTTAGTTCTTCAATTTTCTTGGGTTTTGTTTTTATCCACTGTCCTCCTTTATACTGTACAGGAGCCAAGTCAATTAATTTTATTTTCAAATCCATAGAAATAAGCTCTTCAACATTTATTCTGAAAATGTAGTCTTTTTGTTTTCTAGGTCAAGTTGCTGCCTGCATTCTTTACCAAGAGGCCAGTTTCTTTTTTATTTTTTTCCCATGTTTTGCTTTGTCTGGTTCTTTTAAGTTAACATAGATAGTTCATGCTCATGGGGCACCATGGGGTGTTTTGAGGAATGCTTATATATAGCACAGTGATTAGGTCAATTTGTATATCTATCACCTCCCATAGTTATTATTTTTGTATCAATGACCTTTAAAACCTGCTTTTTAACTCTTTTTGAATACAGAATTAATTGTAGCCACTATTTCTACATGAGAAATTACTGAGTATTATTTTTCCTTTAGCAACTTATACACTTTAACCTCTAAAATTATCATCTCCTTTATTATACTTGAAAATAGCCATTATTTCAGTTTGTATAATAGTTTCTATGTATATATTAATCATTATTAACATGGAAGAGAAGAAGACTAAGTGAAAGTTCCTCCAGGTATCTTAGCCAAAGGCTGAGAATATTTTTTATTTATTTTTATGAAATAATAAAATTTCACAAGAAAATAATAAGAGAATCTTATCAAATTAACTGATTTCCAAATACAATTAGAAATTATTGACACACAGCTCTAGGTGACAATCTGGGAATAATTTATCAAATCTTTCCTGAGACTTAGGTAACAAATGTATATCTTCTTCATTTCCCCTTTCTGTGCACTGCATTAAAAGATTCTGTCTGAAGGACCAATTTCTGCAGATAGTTTTGGATTTGAGCACAGTGCTTTGATTTATGACTAGACTTTAACTTACTGTTCACTTAAGTGTTGTCACTTGAGAGAGAGAAGGAGGAATGAGTAATTCTGTTTCTAAGAAACACAGGGAAGCATTTAGAAATTGGACAACGTGGTCAAACCTGTACTAATTCTTTGATTAAACTGTTTCTTCAATTATTGAACTTTTTTTATTACTTTAACAAACTAATGTCAATGGAAAATCTCATGCTAGGAAAGCAAATTTCATCACCAGCAAAATAATATACTAACTGTCTTGCTAGGCATGGCCCTGTGTCACTTAACAACAGGAGACAGGCTCTGAGAATTGTGTGCTTAGAGAATAGGATCATTATCCAAAATCACAAAGTGTAGTTACCCAGCCTCCTTCACACTGAGGTTATATGTGATAGCCTGCTATGCGGGGGCTACAAACCATTTCCAGTATTAGTATTCTAAATATTGTAGGCAGTTGCGATAATGCAATGAGAGTGCTTGTCCATAAACATATCTAACTGTAGAAGAGGTAGAAGAAAATACCACATGAGAGGCGATGTCAGCATTTATCATGAGTAGAACCAGGAGGCCTAGAAGTTGCTCTGATATATTAGTCAGTGTGCAATAGATGTATAAGGATTAGAGCATAGGAAATGACAGTGTTCTACTGTTCCCCCTAGAGCCACCTGATAGTTGGGCTGGCTATACTGTTTATTTAAAGTGTTTCTTCAAAACTAAATTAAAATTATCTTACTGAAGTCCTTTTGCCTTATACACTTTTTACCTTTTCAACTCCTTAACAAATACCTTCTACATGTTGTGTAATGAGCAAAATACTCATTAGAATCTTATCCTATAAGTGTTTTTCTATTTTTATAATTTTTAAATTATGGTTTGTTTTAAAGTTTGTGGAAATCTAGGACATAAACCCGCATATAAGGGTCGGTGTCCATAGGATCAGGATCATCAGTGCCACTCTCTACCCTGAAAGGTCTCCTCCCACTGAAGGGTCTTCAAGAGAAATAGCATGTGTGGAGTTGTCATCCCCTCTGATTCAAGGCCTTCCTCCAGAATTCCTCCTGAAAAACCTACCAGAGCCACTTTTGAGGATGTGTCATTCATTTCAGGAACATATGCTTGGTACTTTGTATTTTTTTTTCTTGCCATATTTGACTGGAAGCAATACTACACCTTAAAAAATTCATCAAAGTCATAGACAGTCTTCTGGTTCTTTTCTTTCAGCTGTCATTAATATATTCCTTAATGATACTATTCTAGGCCCCAGCAGAGTTCATGAAACATTCTTAGGTATCTTAACACTTCCCAAATTCCATCCATGTCTTCTTAGAGTTTGTCTCTACTGTGGTGGCACTATTTGGAACAAGGTTTCTTCACAAGTAGAAGATATGAACAGCTCTATAACAACTTGACCCATTTCTTGAGTCAAAGAGATAGTAATTAGATTGATATTGTGATAACAATCATCAGTAAAACCAAGATCACTGAGAACATTATTAAAAAGTAAAATCTTGAACGGTATGTTATTCTCTAAACCACTCCATATTTTGGGAACCGAACTTTAGGAAGGATAGGAACTCAGTCAACCTCGACCGCATAGTTTCTTCAGGCTACTGGCATTGTGAACCTATTATAGGTTTGAAGGCTCTAAAGTTCCTACTCTGCCAGGACACAAAGGGTTCCAATTTGTTGTTTACAACCTTCCTCAAACAAGATTTTTATCCTTTCTTAAAATCCTGGATACCTCACATGGTGTTGGCTTCATTTTGGATGAAAGTCATTTCAGTCATCCATTGCAAGGATAGGGAAATTCTGGCCGAACTGAAGATTTGCTCTGATGAATAGTTTCTCTCCGGTGTGTGCTCATGTACAATTCCAAAAAAAAATCACCTTCCTTCACGTCTGCATTTGCAGATTCGCTACCCACTTTCACAGTATATAATAAGCAATAATTCCTCAAATATACAAACCGATCAGAGCCAGCATAAGTTCATTGTTACAGTCAGGTCCAGTTTTTCTTTCTCTCACCATTGCAAACAAACATTTTTTACACTGACTATGATGATTGTGGACCTTGAGGAAATATGCTGTGGTTTATGATCTTCACTACTGATAAATAAAAGATTCTCTGTTGTATTTTCTTAAATGTTTGTTACCGCATTGCAGTCAATGAAGCAGATTCTACACAGCTTCTCTAGCTTTGCTCTTGCTCTTTGAGATGATAGGTGTAGTTGCGGGGCCAGTGACATGGATCAGAAAAAGCTAGTCGTGATTGTTCCATTTTCATGGATTTGATCACTTTATTTCATTTCTGTGCTTATCACTCAACGTAGCCTCCCATTGGCAGCATTAATGACAAGTTTTATGCTCAGGAGCCACGATGAAACAATCTGAGATTAAATCAAACAGAACAGAAAAGAGTGCAGTAAACACTAGATGAGGGAGGCCGCCTCCAGCGTCACGGAGCGTGCTGCTTTAAGTAAATACTTTGGTTTTTAATAGGTGGGAAAACCTAGTCCTAGAAAAATATTGTTGTGAACTCATAAATCCATCACAGTTATCATCATTGCCAATGTTATAAACTGTATACATTTATGTGCATAATTACATTAGATGACTGGGGTTACAGAAGGTCATTCACCAACATCCTCCCAAACACGATAGATGACACGAGATAGGTGTCACACTACGCTGGCACAATAGCTCTGAATTCACCGAGGGGGATCTTTCAGCTCCATGTCAATTCTGTGAGACCACTGTCATAGAGAAGGAGTGGCTATACTTAAAAAAATTCGGACAATACTTCAAGTGCTCCAAAGAGGTCAGGTGTAAAAGATTAAAATGTTCAGTTAAAGGAGATATCAATGAACTTAGGCAAAATATTTGAAATTGGTTCTGATCCATATATAATCAAAATGTCAAGTATAAGTCATGGGGGGACTAAGTCAGTCTTTAGGTCACTTTTTCATGCATTCATTCATTGAATGATCTATTGCATAATATCATCTGTAGCATCTGCTCTTCATTGTGTGCAACAATGACACAGCTTTTCATATGAAGTTCAGAAATTGGTCAAAAAACAGCTGAACAGTGAATGAAGTCTAATGACAGAAGAAAAGCATACATACAATAATCAACAGAAAGTTAAATTGCTAATGAATGTAAATATTTAAATTATTTTTATCGTAGTCTTCTTAGTGAATTTTAATTTTCTTCAAAATTAATTTTCTTCAAATTGCATTTGTAATTTATTGACTTTTCACTTGCTTCCTTATTCAAAAAAATCTTGATTCTTTCAAATAATGGTGATGGAAGGAACTACTCATTGTTAAGTGACACTTGGAATGAATATCATATTTTAGATATCCTATATTCAAGGAGGGTCACTGACTGGGAAATGTAGACCTTAGAATTTAGCGATAAACCCATCCTTTGTGGAATAATCAGTGAAGGGATTGCTCAAGAAGAAGAAAGATGCAAAAGCTTCAAGTTATCAGTGAGTTTAATATGCTTTTGAATTAAAATCAAAAGTACAGAAACAAAAAGATAGCCGCTGACAGTGTGCATAGAGAATGCGATTGTACACATTGTGAAATACACTCCCAAGAGCCTGGTCAGGCCACTGGTTTTCAATGGTGAGAGGATCGGCTTTGTTTTAAATGAAATAATAGGCTATTAGAAAATTTAAGTACTGGGTTGACAAAGCCAATCTGAATTTGAACAATTATTTCAATTGCATTATGTAGGAAGAACCAAACCAAGGGAATCATTGAGGAAGCCATTGTACCTGACTGGGTGACAGAGGTTGATCTGAGCTACAGGATACCATAGAAAGGAGCATGGCGTTTAGGTATTTTGTAGCTGTGGAGTTTGCAGGATATGAGGATGGGGTCCCTAAAAATGAGAGGGGAAATGGGAAATTCAATAGTTATTAATTTTATTCTGACAGCAAAGCAATGTTAATGCCAACTGCTTGAGAAGTGGAAGGCTGAAATGAACAAGTTTGCCCAGAGATGTCTGGATACCTAGATGGTGTAGCATTTGGATATTTCTCTTCATTCAGTCAGTGTGCTATAAAATGTTTCACCTTAGGTCATTTATAAAGAAAATGGTTTTCTATTCATAGCTCTGGAAGTTAGAGTATCCAATACCATGATAATGTGAGAATGAGTTTCAGAGACAGTTCCTTGTGCGTGCACCCTCATATGTGGAAAAGTCAGGCCAGCTCTACTCTATGGCTTTTTAAAAAAAATTGAATTCTTTATTGGTACATTTTATATACAGCACAAAATCACACTCAACACGGGAATTTGTACCAGTATATGACACTAGTTAATTCTCATTTTTACCCATATCCCTACCCACCCATAATTACCCACCCTTATATACATGCTCTTTCTTTTTCTCTCTAAATCATATTTATTCTTTCCCCTTACTACTTTCCCCTGTCCCTTTGAATATTTCCTATTTCACAAAATCTATCATACATTCTAGAACTCATTTGTATCTACAGGTCTCTATGGTTTTAATAATGGGGATAGTCCAGTCATGACAGTAGAACCCTCAAATCCCAGGCCCCTCCTCTCGGCCTCATCTCTTAATGCCAACAGATGGAAATGAAATATGCACATAGGCTTTAGACAAAACAGACATAAACTCATAGCAGTGTTCAAACCTGCAATTCATACATGAGGTTAGAATTAGAAATGTAAATTTAAGATTTATACACAAGTATCTTGAGTGCAAGTTCTTAAAAGACTGTATAAAGAAAGAAATACAAGGGTCAGGCATTTAACTAAGTGGTTGTAGCACTGGCCTTGCAAGCCTAAGGTCCTGAGTTCCATCCCTGGTATCCCCCCTCCAAAAAAAAAAAAAGAAAAGAAAAAAGAAAGAAGAAAGCAATCTAGGACAGAATCTTGAGCATACATCAGGACTGCAAGAAGATAATGAGACACATAAAAGAGTGAGAAGTGTGAAAAATGATGAAACCTAATACTCAGGAGAGAGTAGTTTCATGTTAACCAGAAAGAAGGTGTTTTGAGAAGAGAATATTCTGCCCAATGTTCCTGATTTAACTGATATCTACTGAAGAAAGCATACTGAAATGATTGTGGAATTTGACAACATGGAATCTATTTGACACAAACATTGTCATGTGACAAGAACCAAAAAATATGTAGAGAGTGTAGAAGATACTACAGGAGGAGAGAAAAGGCAGAGAATACATGCAAGTCTTTTCAAAATGTAGAACTATTTTGATAATTGATTTCACAATTCTAAAATTCACAATAAGTCCCTTGCAAATTGCCACATACAATAGAAATTGTAGCATATATCTTATTACTTATGATTGTATAGATTATAAATGAAAGTCAGAATATACTTTAAAATATTTATAGCAGAGTTAATTAATTGATTTTAGGGATAATTGAAAGAACTATTTAATTTTGATCTTTTCACTGGAGACTGTATTTCCATTTAGTCATAAGAAGACTTTTAGTTCCCAAGTATTATTTTGTAATGCATACTTAGAAAACATTAAATATCATTTCATTTTAGAATTTAATTCCATGGTCATAAAAATATGGAAAATTACTTAAAAGAGTTATAATGATTCACAATTCATTGACTATTAAATTAAAATATGAAAGTTTTACATTATAGCTAGACATGTAGAACAAGCTTGTAATATAGCCTGGATCACTGGTTCCTTTAGAAGTGATTATGACTTGCATTTATCATGGGTCTATGAAATAGGAAATGCACAAGCTGGGAATTGAGTTTTAGAATATAAATAAAAAATCAAAGTTTGATTTAGGTTAAGTAAGTATGCTCCAAGTGTTAACTGATATTTGTAACTTTTAACGCTGGCTTTTTAGATGACTCAATTAATGATATGATCCTATCAACATTTCTGTTTTAAAAGTATCAGAATTGGGCCAGAGATTTAGCTCAGTGGTTCCCGTGCCTGGCTAGCAAGTACAAAGTCCCTGGTTTGATCCCGGGTAACCACATACAGTAGTACTGAGCTTGGTAACTCACACCCACCAGCAATCAGTACCACATACCACAGTGCTGGGCATGGTGGCTCATGCCTGTAATCCCAGCACTCGGGAGGCAGAAGCAGGAGGATTGATGAGTTCAAGGCTTGACTGAGCTACATAGTGGGCTCAGGGCCAGCCTGAACTACAAAGAGAGACCCTGTCTCAGATAGATGATAGATAGATGATAGATAGATAGATGATAGATAGATGATAGATGATAGATGATAGATACATAGATGATAGATAGATAGATAGATAGATAGATAGATAGATAGATAGATAGATATCAGAATTATGACATCTTGGTTCATTAATGTTTAGAACTAAAGAATGGTAAACAACTTTCTTATCTTTCAGAGGGAAGGATTTATTGCATGATTGCGACTGTTTACAAACCAATCATTTCACTTTAATGTTTCTATTTAAAAAAAAAACAAAACATTTCCTCTTCACTCTTGATGGATTTCCCAGCCTGATATAACTATTGAATAAATCATAGATATTTTGATATTAGTATTTTCTAAAAAAAGTAACCTGCAATATTTTAAAATGTTACCATGATATTACTAATTTGTTTTCCTTCCTATTAATAATCAAACATATGTACCGATGGTGGGATATGATCATTAGATCACATCTTGTAAATGAAACCTGAAGAATCATAAATAATGCTCTCCTTTAGTACTCATACAGTTAAAAATCTTCCTGTCAGTTATCAGTTTTGATCTTTGTGGCTTTTGTATCATAACACTATTGTGTGCATGATTTAGAAGTTTATAACCAGAGAAAAATAACAGGAAAATTCAAAGAAAACATTACAAACACTCAATGCTATATTAATAGCTTTCCTAACAGATGACTCTATTTAAGTAAATATTGAAAATAAAATGTATAGGTGTGTGTGTGTGTGTGTGCACGTGCGTGTGTGTGTCAGAAAATTAACTTTGTGAGGAGCACAATAAATATCAGTTAGGTAGACTTGGGGCACAATGAAGGGATCTGTTACACTCACAGAGCAAGTCTGTGTTTAACCCAAGTCTGTGGCTGTCCCTCATACTCAGCAATCCTGAATGATACTACGGTATAAAGATAGAAAAACGTCCTACTTATATAGTGGTCTCAATCCATAGGCAGGGGATATAACAACAAGAATGTTCTTCATTTATAAAAGGGAGAAGGTTCATTTTCTCTTTTCCCTGTCTTGGAGAATTACTTTAGCAGGAAAAAAGGTACCGATTTAGGCTATTATCCTGGAATGTGACCTTTGAGCTTCTGAAGAGGAAGAGAAAATGCTATTGAAAGTAGCAGTTAGCTTCAACAAAGGGCTGTGAGCTGCTCATTGTACGGGCAAGTAAAATATTTCTATGGAAAGTAAAATCCAACATCCTCTACTTTTGCAGAATATGTTTCCATTGTCTTAAAGACCGAGATTTCTAAATGGACAGTGAGAAAACCTAGGAAGATTTATTTTCCCTCTGTTGGGACCAAAGAATCTTTATTTTACGTCACTCCTATCTGGTGTTTAAAATGTGAACAAACTTTGTCAAAACATCCTGTGCAAATGTCATATATATTCTGAAAAACAATGTGACAACTCGCTAATTGTGCTAATTGTGTAAGGTTTCCTGAAAAACTAAGCAAATCGATAAGCTTGCTGGTTGTACTAGTTGCCAAATACAGCCATCTCCTGGTAAGCCTGAGGGGACATAGCTCAAAAAACTTACCTGTGAGTTGATCACCAGGGCTGTTTCCACCATGGATTTCCTTGTTCTGATGTAGTTAGCCCTCCCACAAGATGACTCTGCATTTCCTGTTTCTCCTCTACAAATGACCACCTGATAAGTATGATAGATCAAACTGTTAGCCAATTACTAGGAGTTTTAGGTCCCTCTCCCCTGTGTATCCTGAAATGCCTTTAAAAGGGGCTGGTACCCATTCTTCTGGGTGTCCAACCCAATATTGGTAGACTCACTGCATGCTATGCTAAAAATTGTCCTTGTTCATTACGTGTGTGTGCGGGTCTTCCTCGGGACAGCATGATCCAGGCATTACACTTCAATATGCAAACCATAAAACTTTATTGTAATTATTGGACAATACTTTATTAAATTTTCCCCAAATCCTATATTAATCCTTTGTACATCTATGATAATATTTTGAGCATATATTATATTGTATTATAACCATTCAATAAGAATATTATAGGCTATATAATATTTTGATTCAAATTATAGTTTATACAGCATTTTTTTTTTTCCTTTTTTTGAGACAGGGTCTCGCTTTGTAGTTCAGGCTGGCCCTGAGCTCACTATGGTGCCCAGGCAAGCCACCGTGAACTCAGCAATCCTCCCGAGTGCCACCACATCCGGCATTGTGGTACGCGGTGTTGATTGTTGGTGGGTGTGTCTCCACACCCAGCATTATATGTGGTTACCGGGGATCGAATTCAGGACCTTGCGCTTGCGAGGCAGGCACCAGAACCACTGAGCTAACCATCCGGCCCATACAGCATTTTTAAGAGTTCACATTTGAACAATAAAATAAAAATCTGTTTTATCACTAAGTTTTGTATAATGTAAAAACTTAAACCTTTTCCTTTGGGGTACTGGAGTAGTAA
The DNA here is from genome assembly GCA_004025085.1 of Thryonomys swinderianus. NCBI lineage: Eukaryota > Metazoa > Chordata > Mammalia > Rodentia > Thryonomyidae > Thryonomys > Thryonomys swinderianus. The sequence continues at coordinate 22,660 of PVIC010011141.1, forward strand.
CTCATGACCTTGCACTTGCAAGGCAGGTATAGTGCCAGTGAGTTATTTCCATGGCCCAGTAAATTAAACTTGAGTAAAACAGATTTAAATTGAAAGACATTAGATTTTACTTTTATTAATTTGGAAAGTTTGTTGTAATTTTGAGTGTATATATACCTGTATACATGTACTTGTGGGTCTGTGTATGTGTATACATTTTATACATGTATTTTTATATAAATCATATATACACCATTCTTTGGAAATATGTCAAAGCAGCTCTGACCCACTGTTGTACTTTTCTGTTTACAAAGGCTTTAGCAAACACCTGGGAATCATGTTAAAATATTTGAAGTTTATACAGAAAAACGGCAAAGACAAAGATTGTCTGAGTTTGGTCTTTTTAGCTGTCTTTTCCTTTTCTCACATGGTAAATACAAATACAAAGAAATAGAGTGATGTGTTTATAATATGCTTGTTTTTTGAGAAAATAAAAATAATAAATACTCATTGTCAGAAAATTTTTAAATTCACCATCATTCACCATCACAGAGTGCTTGTAAGTAAAAGCACAGAGGATATAAAACTTATCAATTTACCTACATAACCATATCTTTTGCAAAAACCATTGTTTCATGCATCTATATATGTACTTGATATTTAAGGACACAGATATACCTCACAATTTAGACTGAAGCATAGTATCACGTGGTATTTGCCTTCAGGTTATCATGACATCATTTCATAAACATGATTTTACCTTACATCAAAACATTGCTTAGGGAAATATTTAATAAAATTATTTCATTTAGCTTGGATCATACAATGTTTGTGCTATTTTTCAACCATTAAGTTCTACCATTTTCTTATTCTAATATTTACTTTCATTTACAGAATTATCTAATATCAATTTGTATATATAAATTAAGTTTTGATTTCAAGAAGCATCTCTCAACTAGTAGGTAAATTTTATACTATGACTAAGTAATTTTTATTATTATAGTTTTTGATTAACAACAGATGAAAGGAGTATTACTCTAATCAAATGTTCAGATTATAATTATTTTCTTATCTTAAATTTCTAGAATTTGCCCATCAAAGCTTCTGTATTTTACAGGAAACTTCAATAAATTGTACTCCAGACAACCCATAGTGGTTTACTCTGCTATGACTGGGTTATAAAACTGGACATTTTATTATACCCTCATGAACAGAGGATGTTATTTTCTAAAGCAATTTCTCCATTTGACAAGATAAAAATGTCATTTAATCTGTGCTATAATTTATATCAAAGTAATAAATGCTGTCCTATAGGTACTAAGATGCATTTCGATCAATAATAATTTGTAATTTTTTTATCATCCGATATTGGAGATTTTAGTTCTTCTCTTGTGGATTCTCTAGTTGCAAACAGAAATATTTGAGTTTACACTGTCAGAATTTCTAAAGCATTAATGTTTTCTTACATACTTGACATCACTCACTAACCATTTCTCATTTACATTTTTAGTTCATCTGGCACGTCTTGATGTACAAAGTTGAAAAAATAGTATAATCTATTGTGGCTCTTTGTGATTTCTTCTGATTGTTTAATATACTTAACAACCATTTTTATACCCTGGTTAGGCAAATTTTCCATCAATATTATTTATTTTGTCTTATGCAGCACAGTATTTCTGAACACTAAAATTTTGTATATATAACTAATATCCCTCTTTCCTTTGTAACAATTTTCATACACTTTCCATGTGTTTTTCAGTAATATCTTTATGATACTAAGTTTTCTGTGAACAGTTTTGAAATGGAAAGACTCTCTCATGTGTAGATATTTGCTTTCATAGAATTGTTCCTTGGTTTTTCTAACTATTCACATAAAAAGATTTATAATAGCATCTCTTTGTTTCACTTGGCTTTAAAGTTCTTTCTGCTACTCCTTCATGGTTATCATAATTGACATGTCTTAGGATGCTGGCTTTAAACAGTGGCTTGTTACATTCTCAAAATGTTATTACAAGTTGTATTGAAAAATAAATTTATATGTTACAAAAGAATGATAATCTTTAAGAAGGCTTTATGTTAAAAAACAACAGTTAATTTTCAATTTTTAAAAAGCTCTGTATGGTTTATACTTTGTTTTATCTTCCTCTGAATTTATTATATATGACTTTAATCACATTGCTTGATTTTTAAAAATATGTTAATGATTATAAATTGCACGTGGAAAGACTGTTGAGGATGGAAGACAAGTTTTGATTCTGATCTCTGCTGAGAGACAGTAACTGGGGGCAGCAAAGCAAGTAGACAATTTCACAAACACACTTGTGTACATTTCCCTCTTTATTTCATATATCAATGTAATCTACCATTAAGAAAACAAATGAGTCAACTCCATTAAAATAATTCTCTTCCCTTTGAACACACTTATCCATTCACTCTTGCCATTTTCTGAAGTAGTTCTGGAAGTCCTCTATTCCAATTATCTTCAGTCACGTGGTTGTAGTTGTGGTTGTAAAACTGGTTTCCTAAATCCCTTCACAGTTCTACACTACATGGCCATTTTGACTTGTGGCAAAAGCTAGAATTTGTATAGTGCTACATCCAGTGAAAAAAATGGTTGAGGACACAGAATAAACATTTCACCAGGCTGAGTGTACATGGAATTGTACTAGGCAACCTCAGTTATTGTATTTTGGATCACGTTTCATAGACAGTCACAAAAGAAATCTCCCAAAACCATTTCTGAAAGTTGCAGTAATGGTGAGATAACTTTGTTTGAAATAAGAGAAAATATTTTAAAGAAATTAATGCCAATATGTCTTTTACTAGAATAAAATATTAGGGTTTTAACATTCATTTCAATTTTTATTTTAATATGATAGAAAAACAGTAATTCCTACTGCTACTCTCAAACAATTGCCTTGTGTTTGATTTCTCGAAAGCAAGGAAGCATTTTTCAGACTTAGAAGGACAGCTAGGCCATTGGTAATGAATTTTCACTATATTTCTAAAAATGAAGAGTTAATTTTTTCCAAATTTAAAAAAAATTATATATAAGAATAGATAGACCAGTGAAATATTAAATATCACAAAGGATTTTTACCTAAAGATTGTATAATACTACATAATTCTATATAAATTATATATAAATATAGTTATAATGAAATAGTTATATATATAAACATTTAAATGTAAAACATAGATATATTTTATTACATAATATATTTTTATTTTTTTATTACCTGACAATTTTAAATAATTCATTGAACAACCTATGCGTTTTTGGTCACTTTCTGTATATCAATGATGACAAAATTTAAAGCATGATGATTTTGCCTAATGAAAATTGAGTATATTTGATTCTGTGGAAAATATAAATATTTAATTTCAAAACTTTCTCAACATAGAAAACCAGTTAGAAAAAACTAAGAAACAAAATGTTACAAATAGTTTTAATTAGATGCTTGCTCAATACGAGGCAATTGCATGAGAACAAAATCTATTGAGTTTGAAGACGAAGAAAAAAGTTGAAAACAACTTCTCAACTTGATCCATGTGGCAAAACATTTAACAGATGTGGGAAGACTTGGAGTTTCCAATTAGAGTTTTTAAAGCACTCCTAGAGGATAACAAGTTTTGTTTTTAATTAGTTAGAAAGCCATTACTTTGGTAGAGTTGGTTTGTTTTGTAAAACTTTAAAGGCAAACCATTTTGTGAGGCAAGCTCATGTTTTCTGTACATTAGTAATTTTGCTATGATTTTAGAGATCTAAAATTATTTTCTTTGTTTAATCTATCTATCTATCTATCTATCTATCTATCTATCTATCTATCTATCTATCTATCCAACATGCTTTTCTTTTTTTTTTTTTTTTTTGAGACAGGGTCTCGCTTTGTAGTTCAGGCTGGCCCTGAGCCCACTATGTAGCCCAGGCAAGCCTGGAACTCAGCAATCCCCCTGCCTCTGCCTCCTGAGTGCTGGGATTATAGGCGTGAGCCACCAAGCCTGGCACTGTGGTATGTGGTACTGATTGCTGGTGGGCATGAGTCAACACGCCCAGCATTGTATGTGGTTACCAGATCAAACTCAGGACCTTGTGCTTGCGAGGCAGGCACCGGAACCACTGAGCTAAATCTCTGGCCCCCTAAACATGCTTCTCTTTATCTTCTCTTCACCTACTCAAAATCAAACCTTACCCTTCCCTTGTCTCCAGAGCAATGGTTGCTTTGCTATGGACCATTGATTGTTTACCTGCTTTATCTGGTGTGTTCCAGTACTGGTTTCAATTCCATAAATGATTTAATTTAGCCTAATCCTATCCAGTTGTTACCTCATTTTATTTTCAAGGATAAAGCTCTCCTGCAGATTAAAAATTTAAAAAGTTTCTAAATGGCTGCTTGTAAATCTGTTTGTTTTTAAGAATTACAGAGGTGTTTTAAAATATAGAGTTACTTTGAAAAGCTTAAATTTGGGGCATCCAAAATGATGACATATTTTAACAACTGAATGCTCTCTGTCAAATCTTAAATCCCATCAATCCTTTGGCTGATACCTTTTTAATTAATTTTCTTCACTCTTCTACCCCAAAAAAACAATTTCTATTACTTTGAAAATTTATGAACTATGCACATTTGCATAGCATCTTTCGCATCAGAATCAAGAAAACTTAAGTTGCTTAATTTGGGCTGTGGTGTATTTTTAGCCAGTCACTTCTGGATACGAGGCAAAAGTTCCAGAACTTCTAGCTGGGCCCATAAACCTAAGTCAGTCAGTGTAGCTTAATTGGTCTGGAAAAACTGTAATGATCAAGGGGACAAACCAGAGTTGAATAAGAATAGGGAAGCCAAAGCCATGCTTCGTCGCTTTGACACAGTTTGTGACAAAGCCTGCAGCACTCAGACAAACCAAGGTCATGCAAAGCTAGGGAAGCGAGTCAGAATGTCTCAAGTAGAACTGACCAGGGAAATGGGCAAAGAACTGCTCTCAGAAATGGCCTCACTCTTATTGGGCCTCTCAGAATACAGAAGACCCTCATCACTGCAAGAGGAACTGACCCCCTCCCCAGAGAGGGATGGTGTTGTCCTCCACCATGAGCACCAGGGAGGAGCCCCGGACAGTGAAGGAAAGTCGTGTGGTACCCTGCAAGGCTCCTTCACAAAAGTTGTCCAATCAGTTCACAGGAGATCTACAGACCCTCAGTGCAGCAGGGAAACAAATTCTATTTCTTTGTGGTAGTGGGCTGATATATTCAGTTGTAGGTTCTTATTGGGCTGAGATTTCTTTCTGTTACAGAGTTGTGGATCTTGAAGAAGTTGAGCAGACAACTTTCTTCACCCTTATTCTGACAGCTCTTTGGCAGTTTGCCTCTTACAAGTTGTGTTTGGGGTAATATCAGAATGTCCATACCAGTAATTGGAAGAGATATACTCTTCTGACTCAGGGCCACTCTGTCATTCAAAGGTCTGGCAACTCTTATCCTAGATAATAGGGACTCAGGCAGCATGACTGCACAGGGCTACTGTCTTTTCAGAGAGTTGAACCCTAGCATGATATGACTCTCAGGAAGGATATCCAAGATTACTCTACTCACCTTGACTTTCAGTTTAAAAACTATAATCTGTATTAATAGTATTACCTTAAAAATATAGAGTAGGGTTAAAGCCAATTATTGATAAGATTATCATTATAGGGTTACTGGTCTCTTGGCAGTACTTGTGTAAGGTATTAATTTTACCAATACTCAAGCTACTAAGGGAATATTTCATAGCACAAAATCTCAGAGTCACCAATGAGGTAGTAGTACCTATTCACCATTTAGTAGTAGATAACTTTAAGGATAACTTAAGGGTAACTTTAAGGTAGATTCCACTGCCAAACAGATTGATCTCAATATAATTCCACCACATCAATAGCTCTACCCATGGCTACATTCCAGGATATTAATTATACCCAAGATATTTTACAGAAGAGCTTCAAATGACTCATAATGAAGGAAAAGTTCCAAAGGAACAATAGTGGTATGTGGGACCCAACTTTTCTTGTCACGATAAAGGCAGTGAAAAGTGACCTGGAGATTTAGCTCAATGGTTCCAGCACCTGCCTAGCAAGCGCCAAGGTCCCTGGTTCAATCCCAGAAACCACATACAACAACACTGGGCATGGTGGATCACACCCACTGGCAATCAGTAACGTATACTACAAATGCCAGGCTTGGTGGCTCAAACCTGCAATCCCAGCACTCGGGAGACAGAGGCAGGAGGATTGTTGAGTCCAAGGCTTGCCTGGGCTACATAGTGAGCTCAGGGCCAGCCTGAACTACAAAGCGAGACCCTGTCTCAAAAAAAAAAAAAGCAGTGAAAAACCAAGAAGTTCCTATTTGATGTTGTCCACTTAGGATGAGACATCACCAGTAATGGGGTACATAGGTTCTTTGTGCATCCTGGAGTCCATCATTTGTTACCCACATCTGTAAGATATGCCATCTATGCCATCTGTAGTCCACAGATTTATCCTCCTCCTTTGCCTGAGCCTGTAAAAAAAGTATGGCTCCTCTAGAGAAAATTGGGACATAGACTTCACACTCGTGCCTATGTGTAAAGGTTATATATCTGGGGGAGAACTGATAGTTTAAATGGGTAGATAGAGTGCTATTCTGTCAGGTCAGAATAGGCTTTGGAGGTGGCAAAAGTATTTCTTAAAAGAGTAATAACTGGGTTTGGACTGCCTATGCAGTCTGAAAATAGGCAATCTTCAAACCATTGAAGGAGGTAGTAAGGCACTGGATCTGAAGTACCGTGTCCACACTGCATGGAGACTCCAGTCATCACGAAAAGCTGAGAAAGCCAGGCAGTTTCTCAAGTGAACCTAAGCCAAACTGTGTTAAGAAACTCACACTAAGCGGATAGATCTCCTTCCAATGGCTTTACTGAGGCTTAAGGAGGCTCTAAGCACAAATGTAAACACAGCCCATTTGAGACTCTTTCTGGGACATCCTTGTGGTCACTGAAATGTCTCAGGGACTTCAAGTGTGACCCATCTGTGGACTTTCCCACATGCCTTCCCAGAACATGGAGATATGATTTCCCCACTATTGCCTTGCTTTTCTCAGTTTTAAGCGTTAGATTTAGGAAAGCAATGAACCTATTTTCCATTAAAATCATTTTCGCTATTTTTAAATTATTCTTCATAACCACAAAGATGTCATCTGATACACTACAATTAAAATGCATAATGGGACTTTATGTTTACCATGAACTGTATTTATCTCATTTTCATATGAAGCAGCTGCCAAAATATCTGTAATTTAAATATCTTTCATATTATACATAGATGAAAGTAGTGATAAATAGAAACACACTACCAGATGCAGCTTAAAAAATAAATTTTAGAAGACTCTATACCAATTCAATGTACAATGCATTTCTGAAATATAAGGACCAAGTTTCTGTCTTAGCATATGCCCTCAGTTAGCTGAACATGAATCTCAGAACATGTTTGAATTTGTTCAACAAAAGGTAAGAAAAAAATTAGGGTTTCAGATATATTCAAGGTGGTAGTCATATTTCTACCTCAAAATGAGCTTTAAAATGGCAAAATATTGTATCTTTGAGATATTTAGTTCTTACAAATTTAACTCAACTTCTATACCTATACTGTTACCTATACTGGTTAGTTACAGTTTTATAATTTTGTCATGGTTTTCTGTTTTCATATTCTACATCACTCAAAAATCTAACCAACTATCAAAGTAAACATCCCGTAAGAAGTCACATTATTTCTGACACATGGTTCACTCTTTCAAGCCTAATCAGGAAGCCAAGTAGTGCTTTTGTGGTTTTCAGATGTTTTCATTAAGTCCTAATATAATAGAACAATTTGACTTTAAACAGCCACAGCTTTAACCCAATAAGTGACTCTCCTTGATTAATTCATTATAAGAATTTACTTCTACAAGATGTGTCAATTGTTAGGAAATCAAGCAATATTTGAAGGAAAATTGACATGATAAAATACGTGCCAAGTGCTCCTGTGAAGATAAACCCACTGCAGCAAAGAGCTGAGTCAGATTCTCTTTTACGTTAGTTTTTCTAGTTTCATTTTAATATCTGCCTTGTTATTGTTCTTTTCTGTTGTTTGAGGAAACAAATCTAAAAAATATAAGGACACACAGCGTTTTCTTAGGAAAGAGAAATTCATGTTAAAATGAGTTGTTTCCCTTTTTATGATCTTGTAGAGATATGACCCCAAAATATTCTTTCCCCAATATAGAGCTATCAAATAAATCTTGGAATGTGAAGGGTGGGGAAATTATTTCAGTCTGAGCTCCACAAGCAATAAACAAAGGTTTATGTGAGAAAACAAAATAAAAGCAGAAATGAAGTATGTTGGCTCTGTGCAAAAGTGATCTAGTCAGACTTGTAAAACAACCAAACCACAAAGAAATCACATTGATCACACTCCCTTGCCATTATACCCAAACTGCTAAATTAATGTATAATTTCTTTATATCATTTTGACTTTTTGATAGCTCTTGACTAAAGTAATTTAAACATCGAAAAATTTCCCTAAATGAACTGTGGTATTGTTTATATTCATTCCACCCTCCCTTAAGTTCTCTTTCTGTTGGAAACCCAAGCAGGAAAGCTTCAGCATTTCAGACACATGTCAATCAAAGATAATTATTTGTAAATTATACTTTTGGAAAACTAATTAAATATAAATTATTTCTATATTTGCTATCTTAAGACATATGCTTTTGAATCTATAAATCAGTTTTGCAAATTTTAGCTCTGAATTTTTTCTGAATTAAAACTTTTTTGGAAATTTCAATGCTTTGCACATTTACAGGTTCCATTGTGATGATCTGACAGATTCTAGGCTCTTGTGTCTGGCAAGTAAAGCACCACAAGTGAACATGAGAATGGTAAAAGAGAGAGCAGATGCATTTATTGAAGATAATAGGAAGATAAGCTCAGGGCAGTTCTATGCTAACAGAAAAAAAAGTGGCAGCAAAGATAATCGGTGCAAGGATGGCAGGGATATAAAAAAGTGCACATAGAAATCAGACGTTCAGGTTTTAGAAGACGTTCAGTGGAAGTGCCTCTCATTGGGCATCTAGTTAACATCTACAAGAGGGATACTACTGACCATCTCGGGCACCATAACACGCCAACACCACTCAGATTGAATCACATACATGTGGGGCGTCCACAAGTACTCAGAACTTTTACTGTGGTTCAAGGGTGAAAAGGTGACCGACGATATAGCTATGAAATCTAACTTGCATGTACACCGACCTGGAGATTTAGGAATTTCCTCATTCTTTGCTGTTTGCCTTTGGTTCCTTTAGGACAACAGAAGCAGGATTGGCCCAGGGGTGTAGCCCAATTTCAAGTGTGTGTAGGGAGTGACCTTCCAGCAGCAGCTCCACTCCCCGTACTAGTAATACCATGGTCCAATTTCTTTTTTTTTTTTTTTTTTTTGAGACAGGGTCTCGCTTTGTAGTTCAAGCTGGCTCTGAGCTCACTATGTAGCTTAGGCAAGCTTCAAACTCAGCAATCCTCCTGTCTGCCTCCCGAGTGCTGGGATTACAGGCGTGAGCCACCACGCCCGGCACTGTGGTATGTGGAATTGATGGCTGGTGGGCATGAGTCACCACGCCCAGAATTGTATGTGGTTACCAGGATCGAATGCAGGACAATTGCTCTTGCGAGGCAGGCACCGGAACCACTGAGCTAAATCTCTGGTCCATGGTCCAATTTCTTTATCCAAAAACGTGTGTGTTTCATAACTGCCATTAATGAGGTGCATATGTTGTATCAGGAAAATCTGTTAATAATCTAAAATTTTGCATTCTGCCTTTGTGTTTATTTACATATATGTAAACATATAAGCATACATATAAACATATATAATATATATATATATCATTTATTATGTTCACATTTGGTAAACGCAAGCCAACTTTTTAAATGATGTTGTAGACATTTTCTGAGTATATGAAAATGAATATTTTTGCTCACATGTTGGCTTTACTAATATAGTTTAGTATTGCCAATTATCTTTCTTAGTTATTTATTTATTATTTATTTATTTATTTATTTATTTATTTATTTATTTATTTATTTTTTTGCTTTTTGAGACAAGGTCTCGCTTTGTAGTTCAGGCTGGCCCTGAGCTCACTATGGTGCCCAGGCAAGCCGCCGCGAACTCAGCAATCCTCCTGCCTCTGCCTCCCGAGTGCTGGGATGACAGGCGTGAGCCACCATGTCCCGCATTGTGGTATGCGGTGTTGATTGTTGGTGGGCGTGAGTCTCCACGCCCAGCATTATATGTGGTTACCGGGGATCAAACTCAGGACCTTGCGCTGGTGAGGCAGGCGCCGGAACCACTGAGCTAACCCTCTGGCCCTGTTTTTTTCTTTTATTGGTACATATTTTATATACATTATGATCACAATCAACATTAATTTGTACCAGACTCATTTTAATTCTCATTTTTACTATTGCCCTGTCTACCCTACAGCCTCACCCCATATATAATAAGCTTTGTTTCCTTTTTATAACTACCATATTTTTCCCTATGTTATATACCTCTACCTCCTTTACTATTTGAATATTTTCTATTTCACAGTATCTATGATATGCACTATAACTCATTATATCTTCAGGTTTTTTATACCAGAGAAAGGATACAGTACATACACATCTATGACTCATGTATTTCACTTATGAATATGTCCTGAAGTATGTCCATTTGAGTATAAATGACTCAAACTTATCATTCTTTATGGCAGAGTAATACTCCATTTAATAAAAGAACCACATCTTCTATATCCAGGCTCCAGTTAATGGGCATTTGGGTTATTTCCAAGATTTAGCTATCACAAACTGAGCTGCTATAAACATGAGTGCACATTTGTCATTGTGATATGAATCTTTTAATTCTTTCATGTATATACCTAGTAGGGAAATAGCAGGGTAAAATGGGACTTCTAATCCTATTTTTTGAGGAATCTCCACACTGCTCTCCACAGTGGTTTCACCAGTCTACATTTCTACCAGCAGTGGAGAAGGGTTCCTTTGTTCCCACAGCCTCACCACTATTTGTTGCTGGTTAATTTTGAGTTAGCAGCCAATCCTTGTGGGGTGAGATGAAATCTCACCGTTGTTATTATCTACATCTCTCAAATGACTAGTGATGTTGAACATTGCTTCATCTGCTTCTTGGTGGCCTTTACTTCTTCCTCTGAAAAGTGACCATTTAAGATGCCCATTTTTAATTGGGTCTTTAAATTTGGGGGAGGCTGATTTTTTAAAGCGCTCTCTCTCTCTCTCTCTCTCTCTCTCTCTCTCTCTATATATATATATATAATTTGTTTTGTTTTGTTTTTTGTTTTGTTTTGTTTTGTTTAAAGATAGGGTCTCACTTTGTAGTTCAGGCTGGCCCTGAGCTCACTGTGAGCCCAGGCAAGCCTGGCACTCAGCAATCCTCCTGTCTCTGCCTCCTGAGCACTGGGATTATAGGCGTGAGCCACCACACTCAGCACTGTGGTATGTGGTATTGATGGCTGGTGGTCATGAGTCTCCACACCCACCGGGGTTACTGGTGGTTACTGGGGATCAAACTCAGGACCTTGTGCTTGCAAGGCAGTGCAAGGAACCACTGAGCTAACCCTCTGGCCCAAGCTCTTTATATATTATAGATAGTAGCCCTTTGTCTGATAAACAGCTAGTGAAAGATTTTCCCACATTGTTGATTATCTTTTAGATCTGTTGATGGTTTCTCTTGCTGTGAAAAAGCTTTTTAATAGGATGAAATCCCATGTGTTGATCCTTTCTGTTAGTTCTCATATTATAGAGTTTTTGTTCATAAAGTCTTTCCTTAAGTCAATGTCTCCAAGAGTTCTACCTAATCTGCTTTGCAGAAGGTTTAGTATTTCTGTTTTAATATTTAGGTCTTTAATCCACTTTGATTTTAGTTTAATACGTGGTGAAAGATAGATCTAGCTTTAGTCTTTGGCACGTTAAAGCCCAGCTTTTCCAGCACCATTTTTTAAAGAGGCTATCTTTCCTCCATTGAGAATATTTGGCTGTTTTGTCAAAGATGAGGTGATATAGTGTATCTGAAGTTAATTTTGGATCTTCTATTCTATTCCACTGATCCTCAGGTCTGTTACTTTGCCAGTAATATGGTGTTTTTATCACAGTGGCTTTGTAGTATAGTTTCAACTGGGGGGTTGTGATACTCCCTACCATGTCTCTGTTGCCTAGATTTGCTTTTGCTATTCTGTGTCTCTTGTGATTCAAAATGTATTTTGGGATTATTTTGTCTAGATCTGTGAAATATACTGTTGGGATTACAGTTGGTATTACATTGAAACTATACAATAGTTGTGAGAGTATAGCTATTTTGATAATATTAGTTCTTCCTACACAAACAAGGGATGTCTTTCAATTTTCTGATATCCTTTTAAATCTTCTTTGTCACAGTGTTGTAGTTTTCAGAGTAGAGGTCTTTAAACTCCTTTATTAGATTGATTCTTAGATATTTCATTTTATCAGATGATGTGAAAGGAATTGACCCCTGAATTTCTCTCTCAGTGAGTCTGCTATTTGTGTATAAAAGAGCTACTGATTTTTGAGCATTTACCTTGTATATGGCTATGTTACTAAATTTGCCAATTAAGTCTAGCAGTCTTTTGGTTAAGATTTTAGGATCTTCTATACATGGAGTATCATGTCATCAGAAAATAAGGACAATTTAACTTCTTTTCTTCCTATCCTTATTTATTTTGTTTCTTTGGTTTAATTACTATGACTAATGTTTTCAGCACTATATCGAACAAGAGTGGTGACAGTAGACATTCTTATCTTGTTCATGATCTTGGTGTGAAAGGTTTCAGTTTTTAACCATTTAGAATGATGCTGGCTGTTGTATTCTTATAAATAGCTTTTATTGGGTTGAGATGAAGTCCATCTATTCCAATTTTCTGTAGGGTTTTGATCATGAAAGTGTGTTAGATTTTGTCAAATCCTCTTTCTACAACTATTGAGATGACCATATGATTTTTGTCCTTGAGTCTGTTAATATAGTGTGTTACATTTACTGATTTACATATGTTGAACCATCCCTGCATCCCAGGGATGAATCCAACTTGGTTGCAGTGTATGATCTTCTTGATGATTTCTGTATTCTGTTTGCCAGTAACTTATTGAAGATTTTTGCATCAATGTTCATTAGGGAGATTGGTCTGTAGTTCTCTGTTTTGGTTGGAAGTTTCTCTCCTTTTGGAATCAATGTAATGGTTGCTACCAAGAGTGAATTTGGGAGCACTGCTTCCTTTTCAATTTCATTAAAAAATGTGAGAAGTAGAGGCGTTAACTCTTCTTTGAAAGTTTTGGAGAATTCAACAGTAAAGCCATCAGGACCAGGGCTTTACTTTGTTGGTAGGTTTTTCAATTTCACAGATTGATATTGGGGTGTTTAACATTTTTATATCCTCTTCATGTAACTTTGGAAGTTCATATGTGCCTAGGAATCTATCCATTTCTCCTATGTTTTCCATCTTATTGGAGTACAAATTTCCAAATCAGGTCCTTATTATCCTCTAGACTTCTATTGAATCTGTGGTGATTTCTTCCTTCTCATTCCTAATAGCATGGATTTGAGCCTTTTCCTCCTATGATAAGGTTGGCTAAGAGTTCTTAGTTATTTCTTAAGTAACTGCCACCTGGATATTTTCCTTGAGATTGAATATTTCTAAATACCAGGAGAAGAATTTATTATTCATTGCTAAAACTTACCATCATTTTCAGTTTAATATATTTGAAAATTAAATTTAAATACTCCTAATTTTATTAAATTGTTTTCTTAAGGGTCCCAAGTAATTGTCAAGTTTTTCTTTTATTTTTTTTTCTAATAATGGAATTAAACTGAGTACCTGGAATGCAAAAATTATATATAACAAATATATTTTTTAAAAATTTAATGCAAAATTTAAACAAGTTTATATCATTATCTTCTTTATTCCAGAATAAAGGAAATGAGCATTCAAATTTGTAATCTTATGATATTCTTATATGAAAAGGATAAGAATTTCACCTGGAATAGAGAAAGGAAAAAGAAATGCTTCTTAATTTTCCACTACTTAATACTTTTAGTTCACTAGTAGGTGTGTAAATGCATGTTTGCATTCCTTGTGGGAAGTTAACACATGTTCTAAGCACATCTTAAGAACTGTTTTCATCTCCTCTCTCTACATTTCATCCCTGTTCCACCTGACTTTTTTTTTTCTTTTTCTTTTTCTTTTTTGAGACAGGGTTTTGCTTTGTAGTTCAGGCTGGCCCTGAGCTCACTATGTAGCCCAGGCAAGCCTCGAGTTCAGCAATCCTCCCATCTCTGCCTCCTGAGTGCTGGGATTACAGGCGTAAGCCACTGTGCCTGGCACTGTGGTATGTGGTATTGATTGCTGGTGGGAGTGAGTCACCACATCCAACATTGTATGTGGTTACTGGGGGTCGAACTCAGGACCTTGAGCTTACGAGGCAGGTGCTGGAACCACTGAGCTAAATCCCACGCCCCCACCTGACTCTTGATCCTCTGTGCCATGTACAGATACAGCTCCACACAAGGAAAGTAAACACTGTGTACTTAATTTTTAAAATATTTTTCAAAGCTAGAGCTTATGGTTTCTAACTCTGAGATAGTGCTTCAAACCACTTCAAAGCTACTTACAGAATTAAATTAAAAAACATTATGAAGGAAGTAAAATAATCTCTCCAAAAATGTAATCAGAGAACATTGAAATGATAAAAAAATATATATTTGGAGGAGTATCTTTAAATTGCCAAAGGTCTTTTTACTTACAAATTATGTTGAATGCTGCCTAAATATTTTGGTAAGTATCACTCTATCCAAAAATGTGATGTTTTCCAACAACAAAATATATTATTTTTTATTTTTCTGACATGTCTGTCATAAATATTGTGTTTGTATATTCTAACCACTTAAATTTCTATCTTAATTGTATGACAGTGTTTCCAGAAAATGCAGATAATATCTCCACATATTTCCATGTCACCTTTAAATCAACATATAGGAAATGTTTTCTTTTTTTCCAACTTCAGAATGCCTAATAACTATTATTTTTCCTCAGAATGGCTTGGACAATGTTGTATCATTCTCATTGCTATTCTCACCAATTCTATCCATAATCTCATTGGGTGCCCTTTATAAAGTCTCTGTTTATTACAAATATCTTTTTTATTCTTAGTTCTTTTACTCTAGAATGTTATATTTCCAGGTTAGCTGTCCAAGACTAATGCCACATGATACTGATAGTGTAGGAAGAGATTCCTACATCCTTTAAGGAAAAATAAGCACTGACAATTTTGTATCCACATTTCTATTACTAGTCATTTTCTATTGTATTCTGAATTCAATGGCTTTCCAAACAATAGTCTCTTTCCCATAGTTCTTATGTTATTTTTAAATTGGATCCTCAGGATAGCATAATACTAATAACAGAATGCTGGTTTTAGTTATCCCAATTTCACTAGTCACTACCTTTTATAATCTTGAGCAAATTATATAAATATAATTTTATTCCCATACTGCCCCCCTGGATATCTCACACATAAGCAGTATTCGAAGATTTTGAAAACATTACTGTAAGAAATGAAAACTTGATATAGTTCATTTTCAAGAAGTAGATAGCTCTGAATGTAAAATAACTAGCAGCTAAACTTGCCAAAGGCTTGCAACCACAACAAACTGTAAAGTCCACACACTTAGAAGACCCTTCAGCAAAGCGGATGTTGGAAAAGGGAACACTAGCATGCCTATGTTGAAAATGTAAGCTGGGTGAGGAGAGGAAAGAACACCTTAAAAGGTAATAATGAAATTTAAGTAACTTCCAGAAAAATTATAGTAATTTAGTCAATGAGGAAGTGGGGAAAGATCTCTAGGGAATAAAATATTTGATGTAATGACTCTGGTTTGCCTACAGACCAGACATGTGATCTTTCAAGACTGATCATTTCTGCCTTTCACTGTTTTGTGTTTCCAAATCTGTTTCCTGGATTTGGGCAAGTGAGAGTATTTCTCAAAACAGCACAACACAAGCTTGGCAGAACTCACAGTTTGTATTCAAGCAGAGGAACACCTGACTGAAACAAAAGCATAATTTCTTACGTATTTATTAAGAATCTCATAGCATAATATACAAATAGGCCGAGATACAATCCAGAATCATTTGAAATAAGAAGATTCATGAAAATTTCATATACTATATAAAAAGACTTCTTGTTGGCCAATATTAAAACGGTGAGTACCAGAAATACACAATAAATATTTTTAAAGAAAGTACAGTCATCCTGCATGCAGTGCCCATGGAGCTTTGATTATGAGCAGTCTTAGTTATCAAAAGCTGTAGGTGTTCAACTTTCATGTAAAATGGAAAAGTACTTGGATATAACCTATACACATCTTCTCCTGTACTTCAGACTGTCTCTAGATAACATATGATACCTTAGTATGGACATGGTATGTAAATACCAGTTATAACGTAGTTTTAGGTAATAAGAACAAAAAATAATTTCATGAATGTTCAGTACAGTTCAAAAGTAGCTGTTTTCAATCATTTTTAGTCTGAGGTTGGTTGAATTCATATACGTGGAACTCATGGACATGGGGCCTATTATACTTTAAAATGCCTCAGAATCAAAGATAAATGGGAAATAATTACAGTAACAAACCCTCACTATGTGGGTTCAAAAGATAAATTAGGAAAAATTAATAGGAAATAATAACCTCGAGGTTAAATGCATAGAAATTATTCAGTATGGAATAAGATAGAAGTTTGAAAAATAACATAGTACCAGAAACATGTATTATAAGAGCAAAATCTCTAAGTGTTGTATCATTGAAGTCTTCAAAAAACAGAAAAGTTGTGTAGGAAAATTAATAAAAAATTGAAATCATTCTAAAAGCAACAAAAGACACAAACATTCAGAGTTAAGAGACTCAAGGAACTTCCAAATAAGGTAACCAAACAAGAAATCAACATAAAAATTCTCAAACTGCAGAAATCTCAAGAGAAAAAAAAAATCCTTGAAGCAGTCAATGAGTTTATAGGAGAGACATTTTCAAATGACATTTGATTTCTCATCAGAAACCAAGGAAAGTAGGGCAAAAGTGAATCATTGTTATCTACAAAAAGAATTGAAACTGGAATTTCATATCCAGAAGAAACACTCTTCAAGCATAAACATGAAGATGTTTTCAAATGAAGGAAAACTAAAAAGGAAACTGTGAGCAAAACTTATACAACACGTGAAGTTTCTGCAGGCAATCAGGTGGAGTCCTGTGTATATGGGGGAAAGAATAGCAAGCCTGTGCAAGATGGTAGAAGAAAAAGTAGCTGCACTGATTAAAGTTACTGTTTTACTCGTCAAAACAAAATTGCAACAAAGAGAAATAGAAAGTTGTAGTCCAACAACAGAGAAATAGGAAGAGAAAGATAAATCAGGATTTGGGATTTAAAAGATGTGCTCCCAAATCCAGGTGACTCCGACTGCATGTTTCTGGATATGACAGACAGAAATGATTGACAGAGTGCTGAGTCATCTCAGGGGCATCTAATACACGTGACTCTCCCACAATCCACTGTTTTCATCACATGCGTGACTTGTGCTCTATCTGTATGAGCCATTAATGAAGTCCGAGTAGTGAAAAGTTGACTGTAGGTCAAGCTACACTATCTATTATCCTTATGCTCTGGCTTGGAGCTCTGCAGCTTTCTTGGATCTTTGTTATTTTTACTTCTGATTGTCTTAGAACAATGGAAGCAAGATTGGCCCAGAGTTCTTGACCAAATTTAGATGGAGGAAGGGAAGTGTTCAAACAGCCCTACACTAAAAATATACTAAAAATTATTGAAGAACATTTTCAGCCAAAAAGAAAATTATACCAAAAAGAGACCTGAAATAAGAATGAATAATGTAATGGAAATGGTAAATATCTGGATACAGGCAATAAACAATTCATCTTCTCTCTATATATATCAAGGTATACTTTTAGTTACTTATGTGGAGTTATACATATATTTATATATATTATATTTTTATATATTTAGTTACTTATGTGGAGTTATACATATATATATTTTTATATATGTATGGAGGTATATATATATTTTTATATATATACATACATATATTTATGTGTGGAGTTATACATACATATTTTATACACATATACATATATTACATATATATATATATATAATTTTTATTTTTGGCAGTGCTAGAGATTGAACCTAGAGCCTTTGCACAGAGCTATTTCACCATAACTAAGTGTGTGTGTGTGTGTGTGTGTGTGTGCGCACTAAGTAACATTTTGGTTAAGCTTCCAGTTGCTCATGTTAGGCTCGAGCTCACATTCCTCCTGCCTCAGCATCACTGGTATTATATCGTATGGTTTCCTACAGGGCTAATTGACTTAGTATCTGAATGGAAATATCCTAACACTGGGTGGTAAGGTAAATGTAACAACTCAAACCGAGGAAAGAAATCTAAAGACACCTGTATAGTAAATAGATTTTTATCTTTTGTTTGAAGTGATAAAATACTGATTACAAGTAGTCTTTGGAACATTGGATGTAAAGGGATGCAATAAAAAATATAGCACATGGTTGGGCATGGTGGCTCATGCCTGTACTCCCAGCACTCGGGAGGCAGAGAGAGGAGGATTGCTGAGTTCGAGGCTTGTCTGGGCTACATAGTGAGCTCAGAGCCAGCTTGAACTACAAAGCGAGACCCTGTCTCAAAAAAAAAAAAAAAAGAAATAGGGCCGGAGGGTTAGCTCAGTGGTTCCGGTGCCTGCCTCGCAAGCGCAAGGTCCTGAGTTCTATCCCCGGTAACCACATATAATGCTGGGTGTGGAGACACGCCCACCAACAATCAACACCGCTTACCACAATGCCGGGCGTGGTGGCTCACGCCTGTAATCCCAGCACTCGGGAGGCAGAGACAGGAGGATTGCTGAGTTCGCGGCGGCTTGCCTGGGCACCATAGTGAGCTCAGGGCCAGCCTGAACTACAAACCAAGACCCTGTCTCAAAAAGCAAAAAAAAAAAAAAAAAAAAATAGCACATGAATGAGAATAAAGAGGGTGAAATTATCTGAAAACAAGAACCAAAAAACAAAAACTGTAACAGGCAGCAGAAACAAATAGAAAACAAAGAAGCCAACAATTACATTCCTAAATTCAAGTCAATAATTACGTTTAAAGACT